>DVQH01000482.1:0-23269 GCA_018231625.1 Papilio phestus
TCTCTCTCTCTCTCACCGATCACACGAGGCATCAGACCATATAGGGCGTAATGTTGAGCTTTCTTATCTCTCATTCTCTCAGTTTATATCACTCTTTTTTTCCTACTCTAATTTTTTATGGAATTTGATACAATTTGTAACACAAGGAACCCAAAACCTAGAAAAACGAACTGAGCGTTTGAGGATAATGACTGGCGTGATCTTTCCAAGAAGTTTTTACTTGCAATTAATTGCAATTCTACTTGAGTAGAGTAGAGAGGCTGTGCCTAGAAAGAGGATGACTGGTGTTTACAATGTGTGACTGTTTTGACCAATCGAGCCCCTGAGAATTATCATCTCAGGAAGAAGAGCGTTATGTGTAACATCATGTGCAAATACAATGCACACACTCTAGAGACCAATGTTTTCTTATGTATTTTCCCCTCTCCCGATGCCTGTTGACCTTGGTTAACTGTGATGTCCAGAGTTGTGTAGGTACTATACATTCAAAGCCATCTTCATAAAAGTTTGTATTGTCTTTTTTTTCTGAGTCTAAAGTGTTATCTCAAGGGAATGAGTTGCTCAATTTTACCAATTCTGTTATCAAACTCAGTACGAGTTTGGGTTTGATGAGCTTTCATTAAGATTTGAGTGACCTCTATATTTGGCCGAATTGTGGGCGTGTGGGTGCTTTGTTGTAGCATATAGCAAAGAAAAGTAGCCAGAACTTGCGAGTCTGACGTCGAATCTATCATGGCATATATTTAATTAAATCAGTGTGTGGAACGCATCTTGCTTGTAGGCACCACTAAGGGCAGCATCCGCATATGAGACTAATTAATTTTGTCCTTTCTATTATCCGACCAGAATACGAGATGTCCGAAGTGATGGTCTTTACCAGTGGTTGTGGTACCAAGTCAGCAACGACAGCAGCGGTCACCAGCACCTCTGGGATCACCTTGGAGGCACGAGGTGCCAGTGCGAGCGAGATCAACTCAGCACCAACGCTGTCACCGATCACCACAGTTCCCACCCCCACTTCCCCTACAATGCCCACTGCCCCCACTACCCCCACTGCCTCGGGCAACGGTCATCACAGTCGGAATGGATCACTGAGAAGTCGCAGTGGAGCGAGCTCTGATCGGTGTCGGTGCTTGGAACACCTCGAGCACAACGGCAGTCTGGGCACGGTGACACGTCGCGAAAGCAAAGCAACACAAACCGTACTAAGCACTGTGAACAGCATTAACGGGGGATTGGCACTCAAAGGCCTTGACGCTACCATCGTGACTTAACCACTGCCCTGGTGCCAACACCACTCTCCACTCGTCATGTTTTGGGAATCACGGTTTCTTATTGCACAGTTGTTTGGGTGAAAAGTGCCAAATGCAACTCGAATCGCAATGGTCTCTCTTTCTCAGTGCCTACATGCTTTCTGTGTCTCGATATTATCGCCAGTGATGATGATTGATGAAACAACTGTCGAACTGTTGATAAAACACACTCTCAGTGGCACTTGCGTGTGCACATACACACCAACCCAAATGCAAGCAAGCTGTGAGACAGAGTGTTATGACACATCATGCCAAGTAAGCCCAGTTCTCCAGTTCTACTGGAGCACACCGTAAAGAGACTCATCACTGACAATTCTCTACCGGCCAGCTTGTTTGGCCATCTTTCTGGATCGAGCCAATTTGACTAAAGAAAAAAAATTAAAATGCGCTTCGATCATGTGTAGACAAGATGCGTCCGGGTGGTGACACGAGCACATTGTGCTGTTGCTATGCACAGCTTGACAGGCCAGCGCAGTCAATCTAAGAATAAAATTAAGTTCTTGTCGGCGTCTGATCGATGCCGATCTTGGTAGAAGCCTCTTCATTGGCCACACACTTGGGTGCCTGTCCGACACGTCTCACAATCCAGACCGATCAGCGTTAACCGATGTGCCAATTCACAGTGATGATCGGGTTTGCCTCTCTGCACGCATTGTTTTGAGTCCGACAGCACTGGATCAAGCGGAAAATCGATTTGGAAGCTTTGTTGCGCGCCCGGACGTCAGCCCGATATATAAATGATATGAATATTTACAAATTTGATTTATTGCCACACACACCAAACGTCATCTGTGCATGGGCGCCTGGATGTCTACTACTCACACATCCAATTTCCATAATGCAAATGAGTTGAATCGGCTACTGGTCACATTTTGGATCTCATTATTGTTGTTGTGTTGCTGTTGAACCTATACACAGGAATTTTTCCATGTTAATGTTACTGTTGATGATGATGATAATGATTAAAAGTTGCCACATTTTCGCCACTTGTCTTACTCACTTATTTGCTCATTTGCTGAAATCAAGCTTATCGCGGGTAGCACAACATTGTAGTGGAAAGGATATTTGCGCTTGGTGTGCTTGGAATTCTGACTTGAATCACCACCCAAAATCCACACAAAGCTTTGTCTTTGATACGCAAGCGTGTATGTGTTATTACACACACCAATTTCCGAGAACAAGTAGGATTCCATAAAGTGAGCCACGGTTGGTTCATTTCAAATTGGACTTTATGGAGAATGATAATGAAAAATGAACTTGGATTGTTGCCGTGCACATTAAGTGCATTTTCTATTTAAGCAAATGTAATATATATTTATACAATATTTATCAAGGAAATATGCTCCAAAATAAAATAAGTATATTTTGAGAAGGCTAACTTGATACGTTTTGGTATTTTAATGAATTAATATTCCAAGTACACAATCAAGTTTGTTTGCACTTGCATTTTTAAGATCTTATTTTGTTCAAGAGAGGGATATCAACTTTCGCAAAGGAAACAATCTAGAGAATCAATCTTGTACTCGATTCCTGCACTCGCCGGTGCCAACCGGTCAAATAGATCATTGTCAAACAATGAAACGTTTTGGTAGAGAAAAAGTGAAAATGAAACAAGTAGTAACATATTGTATCAATTGATTAAGAATTCTTTTTCTTGTTCTTTCACTCTTCTTCTTAATTTTACTCATTCTCTCTCTTCTTTTGTGTGTGTCATTTCTTTCGTAATATCGTTAATCACGTATCGCGTAACATGTTAAATAGAAGGATCATTAGCGTTTTCGCGAGGGAACTTTTTGCACTTTTGTGCGGTACAATGCGCTCAAGATAAGACACACACACACACACAGTGCAAATACACAAAAGAATTCCAACGTTTAAGTTTTAATATCTTTTAGTTGGAATAGTCACTTAGTGAAGAGAGAGAGAGAGAGTGATATGACGAATGGTAACTTATAAAAGCGGCATTTCGGAATTAGTAGTTATTCTAAAACAAATGATCGATTGTGTTTGATTGTATGTGTGTAGGGAAAAAATTGTCCTAAAGTTCACCGTTATGTACCGAAAAAAAAGTTTTCAAGTAAAGTTCGAGTAGAAAATGAAAGTTATGAATGACAAAATGAAAGTGAAAGAAAAGGAGTGAGTGAAAGAGAATAGGCAATTGTTAGCAATAAGCATCACTTGCATCGTATTGAAAGTGGAATAAATCATTCGATTGGGAAGCTGACCCAATTGCTCTAATGCGATGCGGTGGTGTGGCCATCTGCAAGCGTCCGTACTCTCGGTAGGAGGTCTGGTTGGTTGCATTGTTTGCGAGACCCGAGAGAGAGAGAGAGAGAGAGAGAAAGAGTGAGTGAGTGAAAAAGAAATTGAAGAGGAGAGAGAGATAGAGAGAGCAAATACCGCAAAAGGCTAGCAACTCTGAATGGGTAGTGAGTCAGTGTGAGGTACGTAGACCAAGTGAGCTCTTGTAGAGTGTGCGCGACTCGGTGCCATTAGAAATAATTGAATATTACTTTAGCTCCATAGACTGTGCCTCGCATTGGCACTTTCAATCGACTAGAGACTAATTTTTCATCGTTTGCTCTGCACACACACACACACTAACTTTTTCGTTGGCGATGCTACTGTCATCATCATCATCATGAGCATCACACCGGTGGTGCTATCGGTGCCAGCACACACAGCACCAATTGTCATTTAAATTAATGCACACACACACCCTCACTCACTCACTCACACATTGACATGGAAACTCAAACCTCATTGGCAGTGTGTTCAAATCACCCAGCATCAATCGATCAGAGCCCAGTACATGCATAGCGACACTGTTTTCAATCGAATTTCTCATCATTCTTGTCCGCGGAAACATGAAAAGTGCACTCATTCATTTGGGTCTGATGAAAGGTAATAGAAAAATTAAAATTAGCTTCGGTGATTTGATTAGCTTCCCTTGCACTCGGGTTTAATTTGATTTGCAATTGATTTTATTCACACCTGTTTGGATTTGGTTTTCATACTTGATACATCTTGTTGACTTATTACAAATTAATTTAATTTGTTAATAAAAATAGAATGCTCAAAAGATGTTTGATTGAATTTCTAGTCTACTAGTTATTTTGAGTGTTATGACATTTGTATTTTATGACAATGCTGATTCACTAAATTGTAAACGAGTCTGAAACCTGAAATTACACTTGACAATTATAGCCGTCGATAGCTATGTTGGGTGCACAGTGGCGATTGAGATACACGTTCTTCGTTTAATGTCTCGCTTTTCTAAACTACAAAAACTAATAGAGAGAGAGAGAGAGAGAGAGAGAGAGAGAGAGAGAGAGAGAGAGAGAGAGACCCGAGATACTCCGTAATTAACGCGCAATTAACCGAAACCGGAGCTCATTTGTGTGTTCCAAGCTAATCGGCTTGTGGCACTACAAGTCATAGATCTGAAACAAAAGCTATTATAATTGGTATAATTAAGTAAAAAATATGGAAAATACTAAATTATTTTGTTTAATTAATAAATATTTTGTCAGACTTCTAAAGTTTACTTTTATACTTAAATATAAATTGCATGGTTTAACCAACTTGACACTAAAAAATATGAACCGTTAAATAAGTTTACTTACTATTTGGCTTTCATAAATAATATCCGAGTTTAAACAATGAGTCTAAGCAATAAATTTAATACATAGAACAAACTAAATCCAATTGACATTGATATGAGAGATAAACCTTAAAATATCGGTAAACATTTTTATTATAAATAAATAAAAAAAAGTTAAGATAGAAAAAACAATTTTATATTTAGTACATTTAAAAAACTTTTTTTGTAAAAAAGGTGTAAATTGATTTTGGTAAATACAAAAGCGTCAGATGTGTATATAAATAAAGAACATAATAAAAAATAAAATACAATACAATATATAAACATCACTTTCATGATTGTGTGTCAAAATCATTTGTACAACCATAATTGAGGTTGTTTTGTCCATTTAGGAGTTTTTCTCTTTGTGTGTGTGTGTCTATAAACAATGTCGAGTTATGTAAAATAGAAATATTATAAAAAATAACAAACAAAACAACAGTAGAGGATCTGTACAAAAGGGGAGGGCCAAAGTGGTCCAAAATGTGTCATCGTTGGTGTTGTTTGTGGAGACGTATTGCGGCAGTGCGCGCACGGCACTGGTGACAAAGTGGCAACGTTAATGATAATAAATAGTGAAAGAGAAAGAAAGGTGGGAGAGCTCATAACAAGTCAAGAAAGAGAGAAAAGCAAGAACACTAGACAAGCACAACTAGGTGAGAAAAAGTATACAACAATACTGCACTTAGTGGGGTGAGAGTGTGTGCGAGAGTTTGGCAAGGTGAGCTAGAAGAACAGATTTAGATTTAGTCAAGTTCAACCTCTTCTCATCTGTTCGACCAGAATGACAGGGAGAGAGTTGGTGCCACTCTCAACTGGCTGCTGATCCAGCCTAGAATCACGATTAAAACAAGCTGAAACAAGTTGAGCGGAGTTCGATGAGGCGCACCACTGAAGATTGGACAATACGGACACTGGTACGAGCCACACACATGACACACGCTCAGGTAGTAAAGATTCTGGGTGCTGAATATAGTTTGGTTGAATCGCTCTGTGTTGGGCACAAAACAAACGGTTAGGATCATCACTCAGGCTCGCCGATGGCAGAAAACAAACTCACCTGGTGCATAGTAGTCGTAGACACGAATCGGAATGTAACGGGTTAGGTTGGCTACCGGGTACCAACGTTGCACGGTGAACGACACGCACGTCTGGCTCGTGTCAAGCTGTAATCAAATCATACAAAACATGAGAGAAGAGAACCAGGAATCATCATCATCATCATCATTAATATTCATGCTCCATTGTTTCGTTCTGGTATGCGCGCGTAAGCGTTAATAAAAAAAAGTAAACGCAAAAGAGTAGTATATAACAGGTCTAAATAGGTAAATTCGCGCGCTGAAATTTAAAATTAAAAAATTCTTTGACAGTGAGCTAGCGACACCTGGTGGGGCGAAATGAAAGTGCAACCAACTTACATAGTTGAAGTAAAATGCGACTTTACGATCAAAGAAGCGAGCCTCTTTGAGGTTGCTGAGACTGGAGGTTCGCACCATGAGATCTAAGTCTTGCTGTTGAATGATATAGCCTGTGGGGATGGTCACTTCAAGCACGCTCATGCCTGAGTTGCGACTCTCGCTGGTAAGAGTCCATCGTTGACAAGATTTGAAGTTGATGTGAGAACTGTTGCGCCCACTGTACGTGGCTGACACGTCTAGATCAAAAGCACGCATTGGTGGTTGAATCTGAAGGTTAGCCCAATCTACGCTGTACTCTACGTTGAGCTGCACAATCGCAACTCCGCTACCCTGGGCCTTAATGGTAACCGCGCCAAACGCGTTGGGAATGTCAATCGACTGCATGCGAGAGATGTTGTCCTCGCCAATGTGGACTACTCGAGAAAAGTTGTACGAAGTAGGTGCTTCTACCGTAATGGTGATGTCTGTTACATCACGTAGTCTGTCATTCACCGAGTACTCAATCAAAGCTTGTAACGCAATAATCGTATCTTCCGTGGTAGCCCATCCCGAGTCGTAGAGACGTTGCGTGTTCAGCCACTCAACAATCTCTCTCTGAATCATGGCTTGACGCTTAATGTAGATGAGAAGACCGTAAGCAGTAGTGGCAATGTTGGACGAATCGTATCGATTTGGTAGACGTGGCATGATGAACGGTCGATTACTTTCCACTTGTGTCTTGATGGGTGCCACTGGCTCGATTCCCCAGTAACGCATTCCACTCACTTCACGCATCTTGCTGTACAATTGGTTAAAACCTTCAGTACCCTCCACGGACTCAACCATGATGAGCGCGTAGGTCACCAGTGCAAGCTCGTAAGGATCATTATAGGTAATAACGCGATGCAACATGCGCTCCAGATAGCGAGTGGCTGACGTACGAGCATTGGAGGCACGAGCGTCCACATCACCACTTAGGTCTCGAACTTCTGCTAATGTAATGAGCACCTGAGCAGTGAGTGCGATATTTGAGGTTTGATTGTTGCGTCGATTGTAGGTGAGAGTGGGTGTCACCTCTGCAAACGAGCCATCGGGCAGTTGCTGGTGCAACAACCAGTCGATTGCGTTCTGGATCACCTTAGGATCTATGTAAAGATAGTTTTCCCATTCCTGAAAAGTGGCCTTGTGCATAACACGAGCACAGAATGCGGTCATCCAAACAGAAGGGGCGTTGTGCCACCGGAAAACGCGGAATGACCCGTCTGGGTTCTGAAAGCTCATCTGTCTTTGGTATTGAATGTTCATGTAGCGGAACGCCTGTTGCATCAGTTCGGGTTTGCGTTGACCAGTGTAACGGAGGTAGAGCAGTGTGTAAACGTTGACCGCAAAGTTGAACATGTTAGGCTCGGCAGCGTCGAAGGGTTTGCGCAACATCGAGGTGGCGTTCATGGGCATTGTGGGAAAAGATGGCCCCACCACGTCTCCCACAATGGTGAGGGTGGCTCGATTCGAACCATACACATAACGTCGTTCTTGTCGGTACGGTATGATCGGACTTTCGGTGACATTCGTATCGATGTACTTGATGAGATAAGCTCCTTGTGATAGGTCGAGCACGACCGAGGTGTGCGTATACTGCTTCACGCCATCGGGTTCCACGTGCAAAGTGCGAGTAACAATGTCTTTGGCCACTTGGGTCTTGGCCATCACAGTCACGTTGATCTCACCAATGCGCTGAGCCACGATGGGCATGTAGACCACCTTGGAGCGACCTGGGTAGATCAACACCAAATGTTGATGCTGTCCGAAAGTTGTCCTGGGGTTGTATGATTGTACACGTCCCAGGGACTCAACATGTATAAACTTGTAGTCGAAAGAACGAGCAAGAATCACCAAGACCTCCACCTCATATGGTAAGTAGTTGAAGATACTGATGCGCACACCTATCTGCTCGCCAATCACGCATCTGCTTGGCATTTCCACATTCATGTAAAATGGTCGCACACTAGAGTGTAGTATTTTAGACTGCTGGATACCAAAGCCTAGCGAACTGCTCATTCCAAAGGCAGAGATGAGCCAGTTTACTGGCGCGCTTGGTACTGGAATTTTAAAAATGTAATAACCAAGTGGTCTGCAAGCAAAAATATATGCACAAATAAGTCAACAATAGTAATAATTTTTATGTTCAAAACAAACCCGATATTTATATCCTTCCAAAGCCAAGAATTGTCAAACAGTCGTTGCAGACGATTAGTGCGAGTCATTCGAAAATGAGCCAAGTTGTGCATATCTTTGTCTTTACCTAAAAGCAACACCATTTAATGACAGTGATTGAATTGACACAAGTGGAGACATACAGTTGCCTTCATCGGTACCATCTCGGCAATCGAGACGACCATCACACTGCTTTAAGTAGTGATAGCAAAGGCCATCCATACAAGACAAAAATCCTCGCGTTCTGTTGCACGCGTCAGGTCTTCGAATTACATTAGCATCGGTGAACACCACCAAGCCAGCATTCTAAAACATTCCATTAATTATTAGTGTGTTATATAACCAAACTCTTGCAAACCTCAAAAGTACGATTAGCATCAATTCCAAGAGTGGGCGAAGGAAAGTAGAGGTAACGAGTGAGAATTCCGTTTCGAGAGTACCACGAATAGGTAAGCGAGGCGTTGTTGAGTGGAAGATTATCGTCAAAACTGATCATCTTTTCTTGCACTGAAGCGTAGCTGAGCTGGTTGTCGGCTTGAAGTGCAGCAAGATCCTTGTCGAGGGCAGAGAGACCCACGTAAGTGCCAGGCTGACCCTTCACTGCCACTTCCAGTGTGTCACCCGTTTTGTCTTTGCGATTGTTGATGATCACTGTAAAGTTGTTCTGTGAAATGCCGTCAACGGGGAAGGTGAGCGAATCAGCCACCACTTCGCCACCTGGCACAATGTCGTACACGACGATAGTCGAAGTGGGTGCCATTTCGTTAGACACCGTAAAGGTGAATGTGTGTAACATGGAAGTCATAGCAACACGGCCTGAAAGGAGAATGATACCCTTTGACACTACAATGTAGTTAAACATCTTGACGTAGTAGTTAGCACGGAAATGAAAGATAACGTAGTGGCCCACTGTGGGTCGTGCCGTGCTAGTCGATATGTGGATCAATCGTTGACTCGGTGTGTAAGTGGAGTAAACGCGTAACTCAGGCGATTTGATAGTCACTCCGTAGCTGTCCTTGAAGATAGCCTCCAGCGAGAGATACTGCACATCGTTTAGTAGATTGAGATCAGTGTTGAATTCTTGCCGAAGGTTCACTTTAATCTCCCATAAACCAAACTCGGTGAGTGACATTGGAACGTTCATCACTTTTAGAGAACGTAAACCACGTGATCGCATTTGAACCCTAGCATGTACTTCGATTGTCTCCGAGTAGAAGCGATCACGAGTAATGGGTGATCCATCTGAGTGAGAGACCACTGCGTACGCTTTAAACGGCATTGGTGGTTTGAACACTTGAGGTGAGGGGCCTAAAAAGCGCATTCGAATCTTGGAGTTGAAGATGTAAGCTTTGGCATATCCCGAGTAAATGAGATTGAGAAACCGTTCGCCAACGAACGCAGTGACAGTGATCACGGCCCCATCCACCGAGGCTCCCTTGGCCAGCTGGGAAATTATTTCAGACATCGGTCGGCGAAACTCGTAATAACCTCCAAACTGTGGGGAAGGTATGTCCATTAGCAGGCCATTTGCAATAATTAGCAGTACATACATAGCGCTCAGTGGTCTCGATCGCCGGTCGGTCATAGTAGTTGAGGCTGGTGGTCACCGGGCGATTCGTGTAGCTCGGCAGTTGAAGCGTGTAGAGAATGGTCAAGTTGCCAATCACGGAAACACCACTAGTGAAGCTATTGCAAACAAGAAGGGACCGATTAGCTATCGACCACTGCTTACAGTACCATCGAGAACTCACTTGGCCATCACTGAGCCATGGATGTAGGCGTCAGTGTCCTGGAAGAAGGCTGGCATTGAGACATTCACCTCAAAGCGTGTTTGATCTGAATACAAAGAGAGAGAGAGAGAGAGAGAGAGAGAGAGAGAGAGAGAATGAAACCAGAACGAGAGATGAGCAATCATCAGGGAAAAAAGCAAGCGATAATTGCGGCAAGCCATAGTCACTACTTACAGTACTCCTCGACGGCGAATTGCTTCTCCTCCACCTGTCCCTGGGCAACCACGCGGATTGTCCAATTCTGCCCATAGACAGGCTGCTGTGAAAGTGGGTACTCCAGGCTGACGGCACCTGTGACGCATCAATTAGCCGTCAGTCGAAAGCATTACAGAGGGGGAGGGTAAATTTGACTTAAATATGAACTAGCATCACTGGTCATCACACCCACTGGCGGATAGAACAAAAGACGAGAGAGGGAAAGCGCAATAGAGTAAGTGAATCAGATCGGTAGCACTTTTATGGAGTCAAATCGAAATAGCAGTTGCCGATCGACTGACTCTATGCTAATCAAAAAACTTTGCAACGTTCAACCAAAACAATTGAGTTGATTCGCTCTCCCTTCACTTCTTCTTCTCTCGACTTTATTACTTTACAACTGTGACTAATGAACCAGTGAGCGGGACCGAGTTAGCGGCAACAAAAAACGCGTGCATAAGAGAGAGAGAGAGAGAGAGAGAGAGAGGATAGAAGCACAAACCGAGGTTAGACTGTCGTGAAAGCCAACGTCGCATGATAGTGCCTCTGGGGTCTATCATGTAAATGTCGATGGCATCGGGAAAAGCCTTGAGATCGGTGGTGATGGGCATTGCACGGAATCGCACTGTTTGACCTTGTTTGTACACAGGCATGTCGGTGGTAATGAAGATGGTCATCGAGCGTTGCTCAAACTCGAGATAAGTCTCATTGTTGAACACGTTGCCACCGAAGAACTCGTTGACGTTACCCTCGACGCGAAGTTTGTAAGTTCCGGGAAGAGCGGTGCCCGGCACGCGAAGCAACAGAGTCTCCGGAATGTGCTCCTTACACAGAAGCCATGCCGAGGAGACTTCCACACCGTTGCGTTGTATAGAAGCACGCAAATGGAGCGGGGCCTTGGTGCGGTAGATGGTGACCAGAACTCGATACACTTGACCGGGGCGTATAATTCGCGATGCTACCACCAAGTAGGACCTGTCAAGATACCAAAATAACGATTAGATGACGCTTGAAACGAACCCTCACAAGCAAATCAAGAGCACGAGTCATCACCCTTGATGGCACTATTAGCCAAGCACACGCGGATCATTTGACTTTAATGGTACATCTCGGGACAAACGCCACTCAGATGTGGCCACCACTTCCATGGCCATGGCCATGAAGTACCCAAAATCAATTTTATCCCATAGATTGGGTGCCTCACTCTCCCCGTAAGCATCCAATTGGCTTCGTGTTTGCTCTGAAGCTAGCGAATTAAATTAAATTCAAATAAGAGCGCACCAAGTACAAAAATTTAATGTTTCCAATTGTTTGGCTATTCAATTACCCGCGATGCGCAATGTAGATCATCGGACCGTGCACAAAAGCCTCCAACGTGCTTCACTTGAGACAATATGCAAAAGCGATTAATCAGAGATTAAAACAGACCCACCGGTAGGGAGACAAAAATAAAAGCTGCGAGCCCCATTAAATGGAGCCCTGTATGGATCACGCTTGGGTAAGTAGTAAAAGGAGCGCAGTAGACCACATTGCTCTCGTGGACCATGTCCCCTACTATAATTAATATTAATGAACCTGAGGGCTTCGGGTGTCTCCAGAGCGAGAGAAGCAATACAAAAAACATCGATCCCCGGTAGACCGCAATAGTAGACTGACAGACTGCATCACTTGTCTAAGCCAAACTTGTCGCAGCTGTAGCCATCGGTAGAATGCTGAGCCACGCCGCCTTGGCACAGGCAGGCGCAGGGTATTATGCGAGAAGTAGTCCAGCGAAACCAAGCTCGATAAATGCCTCCCTCGGTCCTGAGCCGATGCATTTGAAAAGCATTGGCTCGGTGCGTGCCACCGAGGGCGACCGAGCGAATCGAGCAAACCGAGCTCGTGTTTGCCTTCAGTCAGTCGGTTGTGATGCGATGAATCATGTTTCACATCAGATGCCTAAAATATTGCTTCGATCTCACACGAACGGGACCCGAGAGAGAGAGAGAGAGAGAGAGAGAGAGAGAGAGAGTGAAAGATTGGATTTCTGCGCGATCAAGCACACCTCGGTACTATAGTGAGAATGACTTGGCGTTACATCACGTGCCACCCGAGCCCGAGAAGTCATATGAGATGACTAACCACTGACAGCGACTGGGCAGGTTGCCTGGCACCGGGCATACATTCCTCAATCGCACACAATAAATCACAAAACTTGCAAAGAATTTTAAAGAAGTCCGCAAATGTCGCTCACGAGACACTGTCAGTCGAATCGAAGCTTCTCGTTTTGCCCTTGGCCATTACACTGTTCCTCAACTATTTGATTATAATCAAAACTGAATGTTTAGCTTTCGGCAGCAATTAGTGAGTGCTGCCAAACGGTAAAATCCATTTAAATCGTATTTGCCCGAGTCGAATATCGAGAAGAGATACTTAGTTCTCGTGTGTTCTGAGTGTCGCAGTGCAAAGCGGAATGCAGCGACCGCCAAGAGCACTGGCTGAACCGAAAAGGCTATAATTTGATGAAATTATTCATTATTGAATCGAAGTCGAGTGAGGGACTTCCAGAGCTTCCAATTAGTCGCCATCAGTGATGACTGGCAGCCCCACATTTGCCTAAACCATGAAAAACATCGTTACTTACGGCTCAGGAAGAATGAGATCATGATTGATGTCGTTGGTCATGAGGTTCTCGATTGACGACTGTGGTGGCGGATATGGCTGGAGCTGAGCGCCGACCAGCGGCACCGGCCTTAACCAACCCAGCACGAGGGCTCCGGCCAACAAAAGCGCAGCGGGACTTGGGCCCACCAGTGGCGATAACCAGCCGCCCAGACGTCGACCTGGCCGCACGGCTCGGCCACATGGCTGCGAACGATGCGGCTCCATGGTGAGCCTCGTGGTGACGGCGTGGCGATGGCTCCCAAAGAAATGTTCGTGGCTAATGATGCGCCATCGTGAACGTGTGGCGACGACGCTCGGGCAATCTGAAACGGGATGAAGCGATGAGTCAGACAAGCCGATCAACACTGGTGCAAGCAGACAAGTTAATCATGCACTTCTGGTAAGCACAAGGCAACACATCAAAACACATAACACACCATCCAGACTCGTTTTCCAAGTTGACTTGTTGGCACAAGTTCACAGCTATCGAATCGCTTCGCTCCTACCACCAGCAGCATCTCCCAATGTAAACACACAACAGATCATTGTGACCAAATTATACTCGTTATTTCAACGGAAGAAAATAAAGATAATTTCAGACGATCATGAGAGCAAACCAACACAGACTAAAATGCGCGCCAAAGTAACACCACAACCAGCCATGCTGCGGTTGGCGTGAGAATGAACTGCTTTGTGGTGTGCTGCTAGTGCCAGGGGTCCGAGGGTTGCGCAGCGTGGCGCGATTTGTCCCAATTGAGACTGGCGCGACCGCGAGTGGCCAGTACTGTGAGTTATAAGTTATAACTTACAATAATAAGACAAAACGACTGTGGTAGCAGTGCTAGCTCGTGCACGTCACCCAGCACAATGGCACCGAGTGCGAAAAGTCAATTTCACTAGAGCACTGCCAATGCCAATGGCCTAGCCACAGACAGGGGTTGCCCCAAGTGACACAAAGCGCGTGCCCAAGCTAGGTAGGAAGTGACACAACAGCACGTAGAGTACGAGGTGACAGGCAGCACTGCATCTGCACAACGCTCACCTGAATAGCCTGAAGTGCTCGAGCCCTAATGTTTTCCACACCACAGCAAAGGCACTCGAGGAGTGGGGACACTGCAAATTGGATCGCGTTTTAGCTCACTCGCCATCATCGCTCTCGAGTGTCTCCAGTCAGTACAAACAAAGTGAAGGGTGCGCACAAAGCGGCATGGCTAACAGGAAGGAGGGTCACGTGAACTGCCACGCAGACTAGACCACACACTCCACTCGACTCGCTCCACTCAAAGGATGATTAGAAAATCATTTCAAACCAATCGGAGTGACAGTAATGAATGTGACTGTGAACGTGATGCATCAGCACATCGATGGGTACAGTGCGCTCCATGTGTCTGTCGTGACTATGCTCAACCAATCAGCCCATCATCACTGGCATGGCCATTGGGCGACAATGGACCCTCAGTGACATGGTGGCATCATTAATCTCGTGGTGGTACACACGATAACGGATGGAGCCATCGAGGTAGAGAGCGAACTGTCCAAACAGAGTGGTCATTGAATGCAACTGCGAACCAGATAGAGATAGATCGATCGAGTCAAGTGCGCGGCGATGCGCCTAGCTATTGCAATGCACAGATATAAATAAACATCCGCAGGGGTCCGTGGTGTGCGCACGAGCTGGCAAGATGTCGCACTTAGCGCATGTGTCTCTACTCGTATCGCAGAGTGATTTATGCACTTACCGAAAATAAGTGTCGTCTCAGGGTCAATATGATCATTGAAGACGCGGACAAAGTTCCTCTGCAAGCCTCACACCGAAAGAGTTCCATTGTGAGCGAGCAAAGTGTTAAGCGCCACACACCGAGTGTCACCCTAGTTGTCATCACACATGACATTTGGCTCCATAGTGGCGCGAGGGTTCATCCGCCTCGGTGCAGACTGGCATAGTGTAGGAAAGATGAATCGAACCACGGCGGCACCAGATTGGATGCTGATAGTGCCAATAGCGCCAGTGCGAGCCAGACCGTGCCCAACGCACAATGTGCTCGATTTGTCTCGCCTCACTGCAGCATGTGAGCGCAATAGACCCCACTTTAAAACGGTGCATTAGTGCATGAGACGGCGAGAGAATTTGGAATCGAAAATGTATCCGGACATTCACACTGGAGAAATGACAAGTTTTGCTCAGTGTGTGAAGTACCGCAACAAATTACACTCAAGATAAATCCACACGCTTATGGATTTGAAAAATTTGGCTTTTGTGAACATTAGAAGCTATCTCAAATCACAATATTGATGTGGATCAAGAATCATTGCGCGCAGTAGTGTCTATTCCCAAAGCTGCCACTCAACAGTATTAGTTAGCTTCAAGTGAGAATCACACCTCGCCAAGTGGCACTGACCGCGCTCGCCACCGCCATTCTCGAGGGTGATTCAGTCCCGAGCTATGTCACGATCTCCATAAGTAAAGCATTTATCCCCCAACCACACTGCAGCACTCCTCTCCTAGTTTTATTGGAGCAGCAATTAAGATGAGAGGGGTTCCGTGGCATGTTCAAACATCACTACACTCAGTGCTGACAATTAGTCCCAATGATGATAGGTGGTAACAATGCACACACACACACACAGAGATTTTTGGTCTGGGAGAGATAGCTGGGTTCCCCATGGCTTAGCACGGGCGCGAGCATGAGTCAGCCAGTACGCGACTACTAAACGAGCAGTAGTGAGTTGGCGTGGTGTTGCACCAGGCCAACTTGAACTAGCGCCCTGGACATCGACACATACACACAACGTCCACACCTGTCGATGGCGCCAGCATCATTAATCATGGCCACCCCAGTCAGGTGCGCAGTGTGCGCGCTCGCGCCTAAGTATGGGGCAGTCTGCAAAAGCCAATCGATCGGAAGCAGCAGTGAGACACAACTTGCCGAGAGCACAGAAGTCTCGAAACGAGATGCTAAGAGCTCCTCTAATCAGTCGGTAATTGCCGCCAACGAGGGATCACTGCCGAGAGGAAAGTGTCGAAAAAAGGTGAGCACCGCGATTCCGTGCGGAATGTGAAGTATGATTTATTTATCGGCGGCGGCGGAGACGACCAGTGGTCGTGCCACACAAGGACAGAGCCACCATTTCGTGAGTGGACCTCATCAAGCAACATCACCAATTGGATTAGAATAGGCTTGGTGATAAGACCAGGGCCAGAGGAAAAATCTCAACCGTGTCTGGTGGGTCGTGCCGCCGATAAATGTGGCATCAAGACTACCTGGCAGCAATGACTTTCTACGTGCCACAGATCCGACTCGCCATCGCGATATGACCACACCACACCGAGCACAAACAAACAAAGCAAGTCTATTCCGGTCTAGCAATCGTTAAATTTATGCACTCACAAACTACCCTTGCCGTGGTGTTGCCGAGCAGAAAAAGAACTCAAGACAAACAATGCCGCTGACCGAGACACGACACATCGTCATAGTCCAAGATGTGGCCAGCGATAATCAGGGCTAATTGAGCCCAACTCGAGCTGGCGATCGGAGCGGCCGCATCCTCTCGGTGGCGGCAATCAAGCAACACCTGCCGTCTGGCCGAGTGCACTCGGTGCTCCACTCAGCTCACCTCGCTAGCCAGTTGTCTATGTGTTTAATTAAATTAAATTTCACCTTCGACACTGCCCACCGAGAGTTATCTCAACAAAGCGGATGTAGAGCAGCACGAAGAAAAACGAGGATCGATGGCACTTGTCACCCCTTGGTGACGCGCTCATTTGTCTCCACCTGTGGTGATTGGTGTGGCGGTAGATTGCTTGAACCCACTATCTCCTACCACAACTATACAGAATTGATTACTCGTGCGGGTTGCGATTAATAGGAAACCAAAAATGGAAACTTTGTAAGACAGACAAGATGCGAAATCAAGAAAGTAAAATTAATCAGCAAGGCGGTGTTCAATTTGCCAGTGTTGTGCATTTTTAATCACCAATCACTCAGCTTGGCTCCGATCAGATGTCCCACCTGATGCCAGAGCAAATCACTGGTCGTGATGAAACGCGCTTTGGCTAATCCCGCCCTGGCCTAACTGTAACCTAATTCAGATTTTCCTTTTTTCAATTTCAAGCATCACCAAAATTGGCTCCATTGAACAAGTGCTGTATTTTCAATTTAGTCCAACTCCAGTTTGGTCAAGTGACTGGCAAGTGATTGTAATCACCGATCTGATTCTGCGAACTAGTGGGGCTGTGACGGGTTAGTCCGTGTGTAACAATAGCGCCACACATTGCACTGCGGTACATAGACTCGGATGCAATGCTAATGAGTGCTTGATTTATGGCCCAGCGCAAACACGCCGAATCATTTCCGCTAATTGGAACCATTGCTACTGGTGGAACCGAGCGGGGTGAACAAGACCAAGAACAAGAGAAGTAAAAAGCAGTGAGATCGCTACTGGTCAGCACCACTTGGGTCCACTGAGTATAGTTGCCGACCTGTCAGCACGCAGACGACTAGTGAGAGAGTGACGGGAGACAATTGGAATCAATTGGCCACGCGCCTCCGAGTGACAGCTCGTGGACGACGCGCCTGCCGATTCTGGGATTAGTCCACCAGACCGGAATGTGCACGACCCCTTCGAGCAGAGTTACACTAACGACGACATGACTGGACCGACCGAGAGGCCCATTAAGATGAGACACTCGTCGTCGGCTCATTGCCACTAGTTGGCCAAATTTAGCCCCAAATGAATGAGGGCACAAGCTTAAAGAATCACACTGGCGAGTCAGATAGAAATTTGATGCCAGGACAAAAGTGGCAGATCGCGCTACGAGAGTGTAAACAAGCCTGGCCAGGATAGTAAATGAAAGTTAGACATAGTGACTCAAAATAGACGTGTGTAGAGAGGCGGTTGGGTGCCGGTGGCGGACAGGCGTCATTAGCCGACTAGATCTATGGACCATTCATCGTATGTGCCAGTGACGCCGCCAGTGTTATGATTTACTGTGCGAGCATGCGAGCGACATGACCGATGCGGTGAAGTGTGGCGCCACTCGGGTCCACTGCCACCATTAGACACAGGCAACAGCGGTGTGATTCATTCATTCATTGAAGCGATTGGTGGCCCATCTGCGGCGCACCGAACGATACATCGTGTCACACCAGGCACCTTGGCCATCGGTGCTACGGCTCGCCTGTTCCATCCAGTGCAAGTAAGGAGCTTAGTAGAGCTGGGTGCTAGTGTAAAAGCTGAATCCAATCCGATTACAGCACATGCCTCAGTGGCCTATTACAAATAGAGACCACGATGTGGCCATCGGGCACTAGTCGAGATGAGTGCACATGCGAGGTGTCGATCCACAGATGTGAGCCATCGCATCGCGCAAGAATAAATCATCAAGCAGAAGATGGCAAACATGCGGAAGAAGAGCAATGGTGAGGGGTAATACACTAACACCACTCAAGTGCTGCGTCACCGATGGCATTGATCAGTTGCCTGAAGTGGCACGAAATGCCACAGATGAGTCAATTGCTTGCATGAGATACAAATTCAAGATAGTATAGAGATCGAGTGGATCAAGTTACGCCTGGCTTATTGATCGAAAGTGGAGCGAGCAAGCCAACTGCTGGTCAGAGGCGGCACGTGGCCAGTCTGTCAGGTGGTCAGTCGGTCGGGCAGCGTGGCAATCGGTGGTACGGACCAATTTGTTGTCCTCTACTGCCATCGCCGAGCAACTCTGTCAATAGCAGCTGTCGCTGATGCAAGCACTCCTTTGAACACCGCGACAAAGCCGCCTTGATCATGTCACTCGAGATACGACCCACGCAGCACGTGGTCAGTACTATGTAGCCAAAGCCAACCGATGTGTCAAGCACACCAGTGACGCTACTAGAATCGATTAGCACTACCGATACAAACACAAACACACATACGCCATATTAGCACAGTTCACCAATGTGGTAAGATAGAAATAATAATCTGATGTTACACTCTCGGTGAGACAAAGCCAACCATTCACCCACCATCGATACCAAGCCTTGTCGATTTCGATATAAGAATGTGCACTGTCAGCACAATCTAACCCATTGGCAAGCCATTTTAGAACATCGTTTATTACACACTAAACTACCATTATATATATTATTTTAAATTAAAACAAAAATCTGTTCAAAAGAGATCCTGTTTAGTGATGCAGTCCTAAGGCCACACGCGACGTCGCCAACACACCTTGGCGAGGTGTCGTGATGCTTCAAGCAAACCGCACTGGCCCACAAGCCCAGTTCGCGCACACTCTAATGTCCAAGTCATGCGTGACCAAACGCGCCAGTGTGCTCGCAGATGAACATATCACTAGCATGCAGTGCGAGCCTCCAAGAGACACCAGCATGGACAAATGTGACTTTGGAGTGCTTCACCGATCGGAAGTTGACATCAATCATCGATAAGCATCCCAATCTAGTTGCACAAGAGCATACATTTTGGTTTAGGTTTGACTTTGACTTGTTCAGTGGGCACTGGGACAAATGGCAGTGTCACCACAAGTGTGTGTTTGTTTAGTCTAACCAAGTGAAGAGTCAGGTGAAAGCATGAGAGATGTCAGTGAGCAATCGTGCTTGGCTGCTCAAAACTATAGATGGCGTGCTCGGATCGACCCTCGGTCATTTCGAGCAACACCCAAACTGCACTCTCGCATGACATCCTGCAATTGGCACCACTCGGCACAGAGTGAGCCTCCACACGTTGACTTCAGGTCACGAGACTCTTGAATACAATACAATCCAATACTACAAATCAAACGAATTAAGACACACGTGCACAATTCCTACGAAACCGAAACGAAATTTTCAAGAAATCGTTATCTCGAATCGTAAGAAACGCAGACACTTATACGCATACTGATAAGTTATATCTCTCTATCCATCTTATCTCAAGCACAATCGTTTCGTTAAAAATCTGATAATGCTCCCAAGCACCATTTCTCACTAAAATTCTTGTGAACTCCTCAACTCTCCCTGGTGAGTCATTGAAAATAAAAATAATAAAAACGTAACATAAAAAACAAATATACTCAATGCATGCATACAAATTCCCGGGTGAGAAATGCTAATCCAATTTATGGCCGCAAAGTGTTTGCGCACCCTGTATTAGTCATTAATGAGAAAAGAAGTTAGCTACTAGGTGCATTTGCAAAGAATAATAATATAAGAATGGCAAAACAACAAGTGTCTCGCGCGCCGCAGTTTGACTCAACAACAAAAGAATATACCGAAGTAATAATAAAGAGATACACTGAGAGTTGAGTGTAAGGAAGGTTGGTCGAGGAAGCATGGTTTCGGTTGAATTGACGCCCTGCGTGGATAGGGGTAAGTGGTGGGTTATTGGCCCGCTAAGTCACTCCGACGGTGTGTCTGTGTCTGTGTGTGTTAGTGAAGCGCAAGCCAAACAAGTTCGCTGCAGGCCGGCACAGGCCAACAAGTGGCGAGGGCATTCGCCACAGTCAAAGTTCACAAGCGAGCGGAGAGGAATTCAGTGCTTCCAGAGCGTGGCTACCTGCCACCAACAAGCACAAGTGAGCAAGCCGGCCTGTGTGCCGCTGCTCGATGATACACCTGCCAACGGTGGTGTCCAACATCAACATCGTCTGAAGGACCATGTCGATGATCGCATTCAAAATGAGGTGAGCGTTCGGGTTGCTAGGAAGAGTAATACCAACCTGGTGATGACGGATGCGGCTGGTTGCAAGGTACAGTTGGTGTGATGACAAACCGTTGACAGTCAAGCAGCAATGATCGTCACCCACTTTTGATCGAATTTCATCTCCCGCGTTCACTGACACCGACGCGTGTCGAGTAGCGGAACGCGGTCCCGTTTTACTAAATTGGTGAGCAAACAGGAAAACACCACAATGGCTAGATGTGTTGAGATAACATCACGAAGAATAGGAAAGTCTGAGGTCAAGGTGGGTTGAGATTGACTATTTGATCCAAACACTATTTGCGGGTGGAGGTTTGTTTGCGCACACAGTATGAAAATATGTATGGTTCACGGTTGCTATGGTGATGACTCGAAGTGGACGCAATGAACGCGTGTAGTTTGAGTGGAACAGGTGCGTGGAACGGAGCAGTGTAGAATTAAGGTACCACACACCGGTGACAAGAGTAGCCAGTGGAGGGTTGGTCAAAACAGCGAAGAATGGTTAAGCTGGCATAGCCGCATCACTCAACGTGCAAGGTGCACTGCAAGACAGGGACTACTAGCTCGGGCAGGTAGTAGTGGTTGGAGATTTCACTATCCACACAGTCTGGTTGGTTGGACTGCGCGCGGCCAAGTGGTATGTCCGATGGCGACTCGCTCACGAGTGTTCACGAGTCTTCCCGTGCTGAGTAGCATGGCGTGGAGATGGCGGGCGGGCCATGCTGCGCTCGTCACTCGGCTTCCCCAGTGCCGCCAGCAGATTGAACACCACTCGGCCCTGCCCACTCGCACATTTCCACCATCGTTGCGCCGATTCATCTCACATCTGGCGGCTCAATTCGCCATTAACGCTACTAGATCACTCATTGATACATTATCACTGATAAGAGAACTCTCTCATACACATTTGAAAATATCAGAAACTTATATTTATAGCTAGGTCTGTTAGACCTCAAAATAAGAGAATTTATTTCACACGCAAACCTAAAGATAACCGCTAAGTTTTATGGAACAATTCTCAGTAGTTTTTGAGAAAAATGTGCTTTTTTAAAAACTTTGAGTTTTTCTGGTAGACTTATATACACTCGCAAAGTAAAAAGAATTCGTAGATTAAATAATGTTTTATTTGAAATTTAAATTCGAAAAATCTCGATGGTACTTCGAAATTCGCAAATTCGTTCAAAATTTGCGATTTTGCGAATTAATTTTTGCAGATTCAAGATTTCGAAATTTTGTAACGTGTGTACACACACATTCTGTTTAGTTTTTTTCAAATTCTTAAATTATTTAACATTCAGTTGAGTTTTAAGATCATTTTCGATTCAAGGCATTTTTAAACAATTTTTTTTAATATGAAGCTCATTACAAAAAAATATATTATTTTTAAAGATTAGTTAAATTTTTAAATAAATAAAAAAAGAAGTCATAAAATACTTTCTAATTGCATTTAAAAAACACGAGCGTTAATTTAACGGTTAAATTGTAAAAACAATATTTAATTTGTTCCAGTTAACAATTTTAATTAATCTAAGATACCAATTTTGATAAAATTTGTCGTACAGATTTATTCTGAAAATACACTTTATGAAATTCTTAATCAGACTGCAAGATTTTACAGTCTAAATCTTATCCGAAGTATCAAAGTAATATTATTTAACTTTAAAAAGTTTGAATATACCAAGAATTAGGCAATTATACTGCGACTGAACCCTACAGCCGTAAGCAAAGACCAATATATTTCAGAGTAGTTTAAGCTATTCTAGCCACGCCTACCTAGATTCAATTTCGACCCAAGCCGTTCAGAATATTAATATGGAAAACTAACGTATAGAGTTATAACGTAAAGAATTAATCAAAAAAGAAGTTTTTTTCAAAAAGGTCGGAAATGATGAAACACATCAAGCACAGCACACATTCGTCTAAAAGCTATTTAGTGTAATAATATTAGATAAGCTTGTCTAATAAGATATTTAATTTAATGTGAATTAGAAGAGACTTTAAATTTATTTAGGATTTTAATGCATTTGTGCTTTATTTATTTCATTTCATCTTTATTTGTTAAAGTAATCTCTACCTTCATCTACACGAGTTTGCCACTTTTCATCCTAGGATGTTTGTCAAAACCTTTTCAATAAAACGAAGATTTGTTTTTCAATGCTGAAATTTTTCAAATCAAATTCTTTGAGCTATGCTATGAGTCTAAAAGCAAAATGGCGTAATCAAACAAAAAAAATAAAGCAATGTCTCATCATAAGACAGTAATAAACAATTCTAAAAATAAACACAAACCAAATTAGAATTTTTATAATGAGTTGTTCGTTGGCATTCAACATTTATGGTCAGTCATGAGTTAACAGCGGATTGATCGAAATAGCCACCACTTTGGCAGTGCAA
>DVQH01000483.1:0-23254 GCA_018231625.1 Papilio phestus
CTTAGGTTCTAGGTAAAAAATTTCTGACAATAATAAATTCAACTCTATATATTTATAAACGAAAAATATCTAGTAAACAAAAATCGCATGTAAAATAAACAAACATTGAAACGCTTTTCACGTATCTCCATTAAAAGTATAATTTATTTAATCCCAAATCCTTCTGTATTTATCTATATTATTCCATCTTTGGAACTATTGACTCTCTAGCCGGGTATCCAAACAAACACGGCAAGCGTTTTTAATATTAATCAACAGTGCTGGTGAGAGGGGTCGGTGCCATGTGACATGGTGTGTCAATATTTGCCAGAAAGATACCGCACACGCGAAGCAATCCAATGCAAGTCAATCATAACAAACCGATAGGTAAACTAAGATGTTAAGACTCAGAAGTCTTTGCTGATTGCTAATCGAGCAGATTTGAATGTGCACACAGTGCCACCGGTTAGTAATTGAAAAAAGACTCGATTTGACTGACACGCTCAATGCGGCATATCTAGTGTCTCAATAGAATAGCCATAAGCAAATGGAAGTAGGCGCATGCGAAGAGTGATCAATAGTACTTACGATGGCAGGCCCATGTCGAACAGCTCGTTCAGCAAAATACGCATCTGGTCGTACAAGAAGCAGAGGATGAAGTAGTCGATCAGTCCTGCCATAATGCGCTTGCGAAGGCCTGGAACCCGGTATACGGTGCCGCCTGGGTGACAATCAAAAAAAGTTATTAGAAAACTTCTCCCCCAATTTCAAACACATTGGCAACACATATTTCAAGAGATACTTTGATAAATCGATAGAATAACATTTAAACTAGAGTAAATTCCGCATCGGAAATCTGACCATTTGTAGTTGAACAAAAAAACTCTTCCTGGTGATTCAATCCGAACAAGGTTGGTGTACAAGGCAAAGAGCGACACAAGTTTAATTAAGCGCAAAACATTTCCAACTCTATCTCCAACCGGGTCGACACAATTAAAGCTCACTTAGTGGAGTGGGTATCATAGCAGGAGGGCAATGAAGATTCGTTATCGTCACTGGTGCGCCACTGCTGGTCACTCACTAATTGTGTCTGTTAGTGGAACAACGGTCCCGCGTTCTACCGATAACGAGCACCCAAACCCTTCTTGTTTTGTTCTTTTCAATCGCCTATATCACATCGATAAAGCAAAGAAAAGTGACAAACTCAATCAACTCACCTAAGCAGCATATGAAGAACTCTATGATTCCATTCGTTCATTACATGTCAAAGCCCTATCTCTCTTGATAGGTCATAACGAGTCCAACAATCTAATGGCAGACAATCTAGGCTAATAGAGACTTGCAATTGCATTATTGAATGACTATTGCTTTGTGGTAAATTCGAATCCAACCTGGTGATCCTTATTTGTTGTAATTTGCCAATATAAAAAACAATATCATTTTTGATGGTTCAAAGTTTTAGTATTTTACAAAATGTCTTGTAAAAGTTGTTTAAAAACCAACTCCAACTGTAATCTCGAGAGACGTGCCAGAATGAGTATAAAAAGTGATTGTAAAGCACTCTGTAGCGAGTGGACTAATCACAGCTGACCTCAGGGGCACAAACACATGAATCATATCGCGCACTATCGGAACAATGGCCCAGTGCAATGCACAAAGTCATCTGGCCCGATCAAGAAGACTCAACTAGGCGCCGTGGTACAATTGGCACAATTTGTAACTTTTGTCCGACATCATTCTGGCGGTACGGGTACCACAACACCAAAGTGCGAACGCGAAAGAGCAAGCTGGCAAATGGACCAATCGGAGCCACTTGCAAGCAAGTCGGCATCGAGTACACTTTCACTAGCTATTACCATCGCGTTCACTCTTCGAACCACTCATGAATACCATCATCAGGGAAAGACATTAAAGAGAGAAAGAGAGGGAGAAAGAGTGGTGCCAACTTTCAACAGCCCTAACAATAGCCACTCAAAGCGAACAGTACCGCGTCAGTATCACCACCACTAGAGTCTGATCATCGCACTCTCGAGAGTCACATATCGAGCCCTATTAGTGACGCCAATTTGGCGGGACAATGCAACAGAGACAGACTGGCCAGCCTCATCCGCCGTGAAACATAAAAACTTTGCAAATGTCAACGTGTTGTCGCATGCGATCCACAGCAACAACGCCACCTAGCGATTCAATCAAAGTTCATTCACTATTGCACGGTAGATAGAGCATGTAAACAATGCGGCATCTCTAATCAAGCCTGAATCGCATTAAAGCAACTATCACATTGCCAATGTGCAAAGTTAGCCTTGGTTGTTGTCATTGTTGTTAGAAGCCGACAATTTTGATTTTCCCAAGAGTCGTAAAATCAATCGAAATGTCAACTAACACGACAAAAGTTATTGGTCGTGCCACGAGCAATGGCGAAGAGTCAATTTCGATGTGTTTCGTGTGCATTATGTCAAAATTGAATTCAAATTGTGCCACATTTAAAAATGGAGATATATATATATATTCACAAAAATAGTAGTAATGGGAAAGCAAGAGTGAAGTCACCAGTGGGATGTCTCCGAGCAAGAATCGAGTCACCGACGAGTTGTTCCTCGAGACACGTTTGCGTATCACGTTACGAGTGCCATTAGTCCCAACAAGAGCATCGTTTGGCTTTTTGGTGTCTTGCCATAAAGACTACTTTTGCTTCAATTCCAACTTCTTAAGCAAGAAAAGTTTAGAGAATTGAAAATCCCAGCCACGTCCCATCAATTGGCGAGTGCTAGACAGAGCAATCCCGGGTTCTAGTCATCATCATCATTGCTCAGACAGCACCCGAGTCATATGAAATTGTTTTCAATTTCCCTAAGGTATTGTAAAGTTTTGCTGTGCAAATGCTGGCTATGATCATCATGATGAGTGTTGACATTCACGGTACTTTACCCTTGCACCAATGCGCAATAATTATTGTAGAGACAAGAGAGATGAATTGCACAAGAAAAATGTGTGCATTTGCAAACTAACCACTAATTAAGCATTTACGCAACGTGACCTTAAAACTTCTTTAACTGTACAAATCATAAATTTTAAAAGAATGTCATTGAGAAAGAAGGGTTGGCAGTGGTGGTTCGTGTTAGCCCAGTACCGAGAGTGAATAGTTGAACGTGGTTAAAAGGAGGACAGTGGAAGCCAAATGGCTTGCCTACCCCCGCCTTGTCGAGTTATAGCAGAATTAAAAACTAATCTCGCCACTACCACCACCAAATGAAGTGATCAAAGTTTGGCTATTTCGCAAGTGACCTCGTCAGTACTGCCCACGCATGCCATTGCTCGTTATGATGATGCCCGACTCGGGTGCGGGTTGGACACAACTGGCCCCGATGGCCAGTTAAGAATAACCAGTTTAATTGGTCTCATTTTGTGAATCGATTAGTTTTTCCCCCAAAAGGGTCACACCAGCTAACGGACTAATGACGCCCGACTATGCCGGTTATCTCTTCTCGGGCTCCGATGGCTCGTTAAACTTTCGCATGCATTCGCGTGAATTTAAATCACCCGGGCTTGCGGAGAACAATTAAAAACATTACACCAAACGTTCGAACAATCGAGCTACGGAAAGTATTTATGGTCGCCTATGTTTATTCGGCGATTCAATTTGATCCAAGTCGACAATGGACAAGAAGGAAGAGACAATCGAAAGCAATGCAATCCGAGCAGCCATCAAGCAGGCCTACCAGAAGGACATCGACGATCTCATCGAGGAAGTGACCAACTTGACCAATGTGTGTCGTGATTTCAAAGAGGAGATTCTCGAAGACCTATGCGAAGTAGCTGGTCTCTTCGTGGACCGATTCGCCATGGACTGTTTTGAGCAGAGTAAGCAAACAGTTGTGCCTGACAACAACCGAAAATGATACTTGAAATTTTCATTTTTTTTTACTAAACTAACTCGCAGTAAATTGCCAATTATAAGTGCACACAGACTAGTGTGGCGTAATGAGAAAACTTTGCGTCTCACTGATTCTCTCTCGAGTCTGCAACTGCACCAAGAGAATCATTAGACGATTTCGTGAGAAAATCGCCAAATACCGCACAAACCAAAAGGTAAATAACGCTCATGTGAAACCGGGCTACGTGATACACGGAAGAGTGGTTCACTTCTTGACTCAAACACTCTTGGACTCGGCTCACTGCGTTTCATGCTCAAAACTCTCAAGATTCATTTAGGCTCACGCAGAAATTGAGAAAAATCAAAGATGATCATTCATTGAAAAACAACAATAATAGAAAAAATCTACCATCTGCTAGCACATTTTTAAGAAACATAAAAATATAATTACAAAATGAAACGACAACTGGGGTAATAAACTAATCACTATCTTAAAATTATTATTAAATAAATTGGTAGACTAATAGCTAGTGGACCAAGATTGTGAGTAGAGCATGATGTTTAAACTTAAATAGCCTTAGAAATTAATCTGGCACTCGGTGGAAAGGACACCAAGATGAGCTTACTCATTTTTAGTATTTGTAATACCCCCTCCGAGAGTGTCTAACATTCGCGTCTTAAGACGATTAAAGTTTAAATTATAATAATGTTTCATGACGAATCGGTTGAGGAGAGAAAGAGAGAGAGAGAGCAAACGAGGCCATTTGTCAATGTAAATACTTCAGTAAACGGGGAAAATTTTGGTGCATCCTCTCTTTCTCTCTAGAGGGAAAAGTATATACTTTAAAGAATCAGGTAATTGTGTGTCAGTGGGAAGAGTGCAACGAACATAGACACAACCGACACTTTTGGAGCAATTTATCATCGCGCATAGTGGTGAGGTGAGCTAGTGTGTGGTGCAGGGAAGAAACAGATTTTCAACCAAACCAACAAAATTAGTCTATCAAGTTGGGGTGTGGATGGAGACGGGTGGACGTTGGGGTGGTCTGCCAGTGCGAGCCAAGCCGCGCCAGAATCGTGTCCACTGGTCCACATCAAAAAGCGATCGGTCATCGGTGGTGCCGGCAGCGATGGCACCCGTAGCGCACCACAATTAATAACTGTCACCAACCAACCCAACCAGACAAGCCATCTAGGCCCTCGCCACAAATGGAACCTCGTGCAAGTTCGAAAAAAAACTACAACAAAAAACAAACTTTAATTAAAGCCAAAATAATGACTGCTACCACGAGATTTGAGCACACTAAAACCACGATGGCTTGTGCGACATGTCCTCCTCGTGACATCGACAGATTGTCGCATAGTAATGAATGAATGGAAGTCATCCCGAGCACATCTCCAGTAACACAAACGCCAAATAGACGAGAATGTTCCGAAAGGACTATCCAATATATTTTTGCCAAAAAACACGAAACAAAGTTAGTACATATTAAAATAAAACAAATCCACCATTGATTTCATTGAAAATTAAATAATTTCACATGTCTCCTCAAAGAATAAAGACAAAACAAAAGAGAAACTAAAAATATAAGCAGTGTATAGAGAGGAAAATATAAATCACAAGCTGCAATATTTCATGTATCTAGTGGAGATGAGGAAACCAAAGTGACAAACGAGCCGGTGGAGTATCGGTATCAAAAGAGCCCATCTCGGATGGACCGAAGGAACGCACCTAGAGCATCGGGACTGCGGTGGTAATGAGTGGCGTGAGTTGTTATTTGGCGCGCGCAACACACAATGCACTGCCACCCGAGCAATAATGCCGTAATGATGGCCCAAGTTGCAGCTCGACTAAAAGCTAATAAATCATACACCGAAGCCAATATCGGCAAAGATGTGCGCCTATGTGCCACATGATAGATGAAGAATGTGATCCAATAACACACACAGCGAGTAAGTAAAGGGAAGCAAAGTGAACGAGAGCAAAGTGCGACAGGAGCCCGAGATGTAGGGCAATCCAATTATTATCACTTGGATAGCACCACTTGGCCCCACACATTCCTCTCCAACGCCAATTTGCATATCGGTGAGACAATTGACCGGGATGCCTTGCAAAGTGATCACTGATCACTCCTATCGATTGCTTCACTTGCACTCGCCGGACCATGCAGTCCTCAAATAACCCTCCTACTCACATTCTTTCGAGCAATACTTCCTATTTATATTTTATTATATCTAATCTAATATAAAGTAAAGTTTAATTAGCTCCCGAATTCAATGTCTCAGATGGTCCAAGAGCAAACTGTCAAATATTTTAAAACCGTCAAATTAAAAACTTTTCCTATGATAGAAAATTAATAATTCTTGCTCAAAAGGCAAATAGCGATATTTTAAAAATTCAACCCCACATGCGTCACATTAGAGCAAGTATAGATCTAAATTGGCATCGTACAGTATTAATTGTTAGAGATCCCAGTGGAGAAAATGGTAAATGAGAATTTGGAGCGATGAAGCGAACAAGCGAGGGACAGTGTGGAGCAATCATCATCATGGAGCGAGGCATAAATGATCTCGGCTCTCGTCAATATTGCCACGTTAGTGCGGTGGTCGTGCCGATGATGCCACTGCATTGGTGGCTCTATCGTGTCGCCTAATCGGCAGTTTTAATTACCGCCTCGGTAACGGCATTTAGACCCTCTTTATTTCTCTCTCGCTAACTCCCTACCACTGATCCGCTGGCTTGATTCCAATTAGAACGCTTCTTGCCGACATTCTTGACCAAAGTCTTGGGTGCCATATCCACACAGCCATGCATGCGGAATGATGCACCGTCCGAGAAGCCCTTTCCTAATTGGCCACTGGGAAAATCCACATCGACAAACAAAAAAGTAGCCGACACAAGCAGAATCACATGTGTAGCTAGAGAGAGAGAGAAAGACAAAAGCACACCACCAACCCACAACCCAAATCAACAACACGACAAGCAAGATGAACAACAAGTCGACAAAAAATAGACAGCACAAACTGGCAATGAGAGCATACCGAAGGAAAAGAGAGAAAGAGAGAGAGAGACAGACAGACAGAAGGGACGTGTAATTAGAGTAATCAAATTTAAAGCCATTCGAGTATTAAATTGCCTCGATCCAGGCGTGTGCCAGTCCAAAGGGGGTCAGCGAGCGCGAGTAATTCCAATTGGAGCGCGAGCAAAGCCGGTGGCGAGCATCAGCTAGTTCTGCAGTCCAGCTGCAGGCCACTGTGAGATGCTAATTCAATTTGAACTGGCGTCACACCGGAAGAGGAGTCTGCTTGTTGACTGCTACTCTCGGTCACCACCACCAACTCGTCTTCACCACACATCAACACAAATAAACAGTTTGGATAAATTTTAAAGAGTGTGCCAAACAAATTGGGCGATAATTGAATTTCAAACTCGCCGCACCGAGTCAACGAGAGTAGGCCAACGGGGAGAGAGAGAACGAGCAAATCAAATTAGCAACGATCAGGCATCACCTGGATCCATTGAGGCTTAACACTTTCTATGCTCGAGGCGCTTTGTAAGACGGAGAGTAGAACATGTGGTCCCAGTTCTAAACCAATAAGACCAAAAATGCTGAGCTTCACAATTTATCCCAGAATGGAAAATTTACCTTTTCAAACCAAAAACGATTTTACAATATAAAATCTAAATTTGAAAATAGTTTTACGGGTGATGAAAACAAGTGGCTCTATTTGTTTTGTTTTTAAACAAAAAAGATTAAATTTGTAAAGCTAAACCAACAAACATATTGAAAAGTGGAGGAAGCAAAAATTGGATTAAAGAGGCAATTCCGATTCGAAACAACGCAACAAGATCAATCGATTCGACAAGAGGCAATATATATTAAATTATAATCAGTCCAAAGGAGAAGAATTGAAATGGCAATTGACAAAAAAGGGAGAATTGATCAAACAGAGTTGGCTGGGAAGGAAAGGAGCCAAGAGCCACGCGGTTGATTCGATTATTCTCCTTCAACGCTATAATCCAAGGGTAAGAAACATAGCAAGCCAAAGGAGAATGCGAGCAGAAGCAACTGGAATAGACTAGCGCACACGTAAGAATCCAATTGGGCCAATCTAATCTAATTTGACCAAAGAGAAAGCCAGTGTGCAGAAGGAATTGGATTCCACAACTCCCTTTGGCGCACCGATACTGCTCTCCACTTCGATTCCAACACTCCAAGGTAAGCTATCTAGCTATCTAGCTAGCAATGCTAACACAAACGTTCTTCGCCAACTCAACTTGTGCAAGCGGACTAATTCAAATGATACAAACCGAGATCTCTCTACCTCCACACCAACCCAAATTAGATCACTTTCAAAGACAACACAAACTAGCAAAAAAAGACTCTTCACAGTGAAAGAGAAGATGACTCTGTTTAGGAATAAGAGTAGAGTAAGTAAAGAAGAACTTTTAACTTTTCCTGTTTCAAAAACTATTTAACTAAGTGTGTGGTCAAACCCTGTTTTGACTTGAAAACGGCATTTCAATCATAAACAATCCAAACATCTAGTTGTTAATGAGAGCTTGTACATTGAAAATAATGAGAAATGATGAATTTTTACGACTTTACTAAACTAGGTCGATTGAGATTGGTTTGCTCTTGCATAAAAAAAGAATTGCCGTGTTAGATTGGTTTTGAAAGCATCCTAATACTGCCACCCATAATTGACACGCTTTGAATTTTAACTTGCTAGACTTGCACCAGACATGGCAATAATAATATGCCAATCGAATTTAATTGTCAAAAACAATAAGAGAGTGAATTGTCAAATGAGAATGTGTCAGACTAATCCTTAAATGTAGTGAGTAGCACTCTAGCACCCATCGAATTCAGATGTGTCATGTTATTGATGATGACAAGCACGACACCAAGCTTTCGGGATCATATCGCTCGTGCACGCTTCCACCCTCCTGTAATTGCACTGTAGTCGAATTTATATTTTGTGTACTCCTACACTACTTCCAATGAGGCTATGTTTCGAGCGTCAACTGACATTGGTGTGAGTTGGTCGTAAAGATCCAGAGGAAAAATAATGGAGAGGCCGCCAAGCGTTATTGAGAGGCGTGCAGATGGCGAATGCACTTCGATTCATCCACTGAAAATTATAAACTTTAGAAAAGCATTTCGACGAGAAGCAAATTTTATCGCTTCACCAGAGAAGAAAGAGAGAGACAGAAAGACAGAGAGAGAGAGAGAGAGAGAGAGAGAGAGAGAGAGAGAGATAGAGAGCGAGAGAGAGAAAGCTTGACGCACCATCACTTAGGGGGTGTCGATCGCAATAAGTAATGCTATTTGTTATCGGTTTAATTGTGGCATCTCTGGACTCGAAAGCACAGAGAAACGCACGAGTATTGAAACAGATAAATCATATTAGCATAAACGAGCCTCGGTGCCGAAGCCAGACGCGCGCACCAGGACTAATGCCTACACCCACTGCCACGTTCACTTGGCCAAATGGCAAGTTTGTCCCAAGACAAGACAATAGTAGCTAACGGGGAAAACATTAAGTCGAGCGTGAGTATATATTTTTTTAAGCTTCTACACCAACGCCACCATGAATCACACAAGGCACTGGTGAAGCCATGTTTCCTTCGTGACATTTATACAGTTTGCAATTCATGACCGAAAAAAGAAGAAGAATACGTCAACTAATTCCAATTGTCTACTTTTATAATCAATTTGAATTCCCAAGAAAATCTTCTTACAACATCTTAATAGATGCTTTTTTCCATTTGAAAAAAAATTCTAATACGCTTTGGAATAAAAGAACAAACTCAACATCGGTTGCAAGGCCCAAGACGATACTCGATTATCTCCAAATTAGCTAAATCTGCGGTGAAAAAAGACACAAGCCATTACCAGATTAGTTAGCACAAGTCACAAAACGTTACAACGTCATAATCCTCTCGTGCGTTAGTGCCATTGCTAAAGTTGATCTCACCAATTTGCTAATCGGTAATAATGGAAGGAATGGAGCCAAGATAGAAGAAAATATAAAAACAAGTCAGTAGAGAGAGAGAGAGAGAGAGAGAGACAGAGAGAAAATATGAATCACATTATCATTCATGGGTTGCGCGGGTACCATTACTTCCATATCACTAAAATTTCGCTACAGCCCAGCGCCTGAAACCGAATGAGTCAATCCTGGAGCTAAACATAAAAAAGTTTTAATGTTTAGTGGGAATGGTGTGACTGGATGCAAGTCTCCAATCCGAAGTGCGTCTTGCTATGTCAACCAAATTGTCCTAGCGCACCACCCACATTAAACAAGAGGCCGATACTCGTAAAGCAAAATAGTGTCACACCAAGTTCGAATAATGGGCTAATTCAAGATTTCGAAAACGAGTCTATGAATTAGCCAAATTGAAACTCGACGTGATAGGGCAAGTGTAAGATTCGATAGACCATGTGCCTTAAATTAAATCAAAATAGACAGTTAAATTTCGTTTTTTAATACTATTATAGAATCTGACAAACTTTAAATCCTAGAGGATCAATAGTTTTTAAAGTAAATAATAAAACAAGTTTGAATTTCTTATTTTAAATGCATACATATGCAAATTTTCTAAACTAATAATAAACATACAAAAAATTAAAATTAATAATAATAAATAATAATTTATAGGTCAACCGATAAGTTATCGGCGATAACACGAATAATTAAAAGACCATTTATTTTATATTTAAATTTAAATAAAAAGAATGAACCATTCATATAACACGTGAGCACTTGTGAGCCAACAAAAAGTTTTCATATTTTCTAATATTAACTTGAATCCTAAAAATCCCAGATTAATACAATTTTGATTTGTCCAACAAAAACCTCGTGATTAAAAGATGGGCAAAACTGGAATTTTATTCGCTCACATTTTACACCATTACTCCCAAAGTGGATGTATTTTGTGGTTACAATATTGTTAAGGTGTACATTAAAGCACGTTCGTATTCACGGAAAAAACACTATCCATAATGGTACCAAAATAAAGCTTTTTAAAATATTACTTTCAATATAAAATACTGCAATGCAATATTTTTTTAAAAGGAAAAAAACATGGCGAAGCACGAGATAAAAAGCCAAATGGCCCGACTATATAATGAGTGGCTCGAGCGACGAGTTGCTGGCAAGCTGCTCGCGACGCACTATTTGCACTCAGAGTGGTTTGCTGGTGACGAGCCGTAACAACCAAAACAAACTGACGCATGTGAGGGTGACGGGTAAGTTAGCCATTCTCTCCATTCTTCTTACCCCCAATTGACCCCTAATCTGGATAATTTGTCAGCCAGAGAGGAGTTCACGTGAAGCCGCACAATGCGAAGATGAACGGGAAGGAGGAGGAGGAAGACCAGGGGTGGTCACGGGCCGCGAGCTTTGACTTCCAATTGACAGCTCAGCCAGAATCGGCAGTAGACTCGAGCTACGACTCGGACCAGGAGTGCAATTCGGAACTACGCCGTTTGGTGGGTGACCTCGTTGACTCACCTGATGCCGATTATGGCGATGAATATGTCGAATCATTCGACTTACCACTGGACTCACGGACCACCCCTCTTGTAATAGTGAACGATGTTGACTTCAAGAAACCTCAACATGGCGGAGTGGATAGAACAGTCTCGGAGACCTTGTCTCGGGAATATTCCGAATACATAACACGTGAATTGGTTACCAAGAAAGATAAATTGCAAGACAAGGATCCGGAGAAGTCTAAAATCGCATTTGCCGCCAAGTTAGGCTATAGTGAGAGGGAAACTCGTCAAGCCCTCGACCGCCTGGGAGCTTCATGCACGCCAAACGAATTGCTGGCCGAGTTAATCCGCATTAGCACTGGAGTTGATGTGAACAAGCCATCGAGCCGGCACCCACTGTTGGCGCCCTCGAGCAGCTCGGTGTTGCCCGCCTCGAGCACTATCGCCAAGCAAGTAGTGGGTCGAACCAAGTCGAGCCCAGTGCTAGGCTCAACCGGTTCCACGGTTATGCATATCTCGCCTTTTCCTGCGGTGGCATCTACCAGTGGAAATGTGGCAAGTAATTCACAGTTTCGCTCCATTGTGATCGATGGTAGCAATGTGGCCATCACGCACGGCAATCGAGAGTTCTTTTCATGTCGCGGTCTTCAGATTGTGGTCGACTGGTTCTTAGCTCGTGGCCACCAAGACATATCTATCTTTGTGCCAATGTGGCGCAAGAATTCCAATACTTGCCTCGACGTGCCAACCAAAGATGGGGAAATTCTACTCAAGTTGGAACAAGAACGTTTGGTGCACTTCACACCGTCGCGAATGGTGAACGGTCGAATGGTGGCATCTTACGATGACCGTTATGTGCTTAATTGTGCCCTCAAGAATGATGGTATCATTGTGTCCAATGACACCTACCGCGACCTCACCTCCAAGAATCCACAATACACCAAGTTGGTCAACGAGCGACTTCTCATGTACGTCTTTGTAAATGATGAGTTTATGCCACCCGACGACCCATTAGGTCAGTACGGACCAACTCTTACCGAGTTTCTCTCCAAACCAATGTTGGGTGAAAACACGCGAAACGCGACTCGATATCAACAGATTTGTCCATATGGCCAAAAATGCACTTACGGGACCAAATGTAAGTATTACCACCCAGAGCGAACCGAAAGAGCAAAGTTGAAACCGAGTAAATCAAGTTCGGGACAACGAAATGCGACCAATTCGACAAATGGGAATCCTTCGGACTCAGGAAACAAGCAACCATTGTGCCACTGGAAGAGTCTCCCGATGCACACAGCTGGATCTCTCACTGGCGGACCAACTAGTTATTCATCCTCGGACCTCTCTGCTGATATCGCTCGTGCCAAATCAATTTCCGAAGACTCCAAGGCAGAGCCTAAACGAGTCCACCGTAAATTAGAGCGACAAACTGCTCTCAATTCCGCTGCCGATCCACGACTCCACCATCTGATAAGACGAGAGCGTCTGACCAAGACGCAAAGTTGGAATCCCGAGCAAGGTACACAAATCAACGCATCATCATTGCTCTCAACCTCGATGGCCGCACTCAGAGTAGAAGAGAATTCAAGAGGTTCGCATCGAAGAATGGTCAAATCCAACTCGATGAGCATCGGTGAAATGAGCAATTCACGAACAACTTCACAAAGATCGTTGTCACCTGGACAAGCATCGGGCCACTACCTGGCACCAGGTGGAGCACTTATAGGTTCATCGCCCTGCTCGCCACAACACCATCACCAAGCAGAGTGGCAGATGCAAGCAGGTCATGTTTTGGTCGAGCCAGGTGGAAAGCACAATGGGCGTAAGCAAGTGGAGTACCCACGCAATGCTACTCTGAACGCACGAAACAACTCGGCCCCTACGGAGTCACCACAGCCAAGTTCGTCGGGATCCTCTCCAATCCCGCCCTTTACCATTCATCACTTTGACCAGGAGCGACGCAAGCTTTACTTTCACCTCTCGTCACTCTTTCCACAAGACAAGGTGTACCGAGCGATGTCGCTGATGCCCGACGAGACCAACCCTCAAGTTTTGTGTAGATTCATCCTCCAACTCTAACCACTTGCCCTTCTCCTCGGGACCGTTTCACCCGTATCCTCATGCCATGTTAGTGCCAAGCCAAGTCTGTTTCCCTCTTTCCTTGTTGACATGTCCTAACCGCCATAACACCAAGTACATATGATATATGCTCTTGTCCCAATGCCCCCAGTACACTTCTACGATACCAACCTTGTTTGATGCCCAAGTATCCTAGAAGTCTGCACCCCTCCTTTCTCTAAACAATTCAAAACAGTATACATTATATGTATCAACGATGCCATTTCCCCACACCTTTTCCAAGTAATTTCCTATTTGTTTTTTTAAATTTTGTATAATCTTGCAAGTTTTCTTATCCTATTTATTATTTATTTATACTATTATTCAACTCACAATAAAATTTGTTGTGTAAGTCGATTCTGTTTTTTACAACGCCTATTTCGACCTATGATGACTAAACCGAGGTAATCAAAACAAATGTGCACATGTGACTTGGTTTGGTTGTGTTGAATTCCATATATATTTGGTAATTCTATCTGGTTGGTGGCTTTAGTTTGCGACTCAAGTTGGACCCACCCAGAGTGGAGTGTTTCAATTGACCGCACCAAGTATATCAAGTAGAAATGTCTCGAGTGGGTAGCATGCCCAAGGTGGTGCTTGTGGGTGCCACTCTAGCCTCGCTTGGCCTGATCTACTATGTGCACAACGAACAGAAGACCGAGCGTGATCGACTCCACGAAGGGGTACTTCGCGACCAGGAGAGACAACGCTACAAACAGATGCTACGAGACCTCTCAAACCGATGAATCACGCATCAAATCACACCGTTGGCAAGCCTTTTTTACAACATGTTTTTGTGTAATAATAATAATAATAATAGTAATGTATTCACAACGATAATATTAATAATAAAAGAAATCCCAATCAATTAAAATTAAAATATCCAACCAAAATGGCATTGTTTGCGCCTAGAATGTCGAGAGATTCACACTCGAGTGACGATCAAACGAATTTTCAACACACTCAAACAGAAACACTCCACTCCACTGAGCTTTTCGACAACACAACTCAATTTGAAACTGTTTTTATGCTGGTGTGAGCCAGAAGAAGAGGGAAAGAGCAGTTAACAAATTCAAATTAACTTGCAAACAAAACTACGAATGGTACTAAACAAACTCTGAGAGAAAAACAAACAAGGTGGCAAATTTCAATTCAGGTTGATGAATTTGATCGGAACAGAAAAACAATATTTCACGTAAGATCGTGCAACAGTTATCTACTTGAGAACTCTGTTTTTAGATTAGAAGTTTTAAGAATAAACTTCTTTTCATGCCTTTCAAAAAAGATGATACTAGTACTGACATGGCCATCTATTGACAAAATGAAAAACAAGATAAAGACATACCATTAGGTTGGTCCCGAGTGGAGGGCTGGGCCACGCTTGTCTGTTGCAGCATGCTCGACTGATATGCGTTGTGAAACGATATCCAAGTCTGGCACTGCCACACCCACTGGTTGAGATTCTTGATACATCCGTCAAACTGGCAGTCCGAGGTGCTTGAGCCTTGATCTAAAGAGCCCCCATTCCCGTTGCTCCACGAGGTGCTCGGTCCGGCTAGGTTTTCCGCCTCTAGACCATCGTTTTTGTCTTTTGACCCATGAATCGGATTGCCATTGCGATCCAGAACGGTGGAATTCAATTCGGGATCACTGTCCGAAGACATCTTTGCTTTCACTTATCAAAATTGGAGGCAAAGAACAGCAAGTTTAAAGCATAAAAGCAAGTTTGAACAATTTATATACGATGAAAATATGTTGATAGATTTGGAAAACCTTTGAAAATAACTTTGAACCAAAATAGAGATAAATTAAGACACGAAAGCGAACTGCAGTCTGTGAGCGTAAGCAAAATGCATGATTTATAAACGTAAACAAACGATCGCACACAGAGGACGTATCCAATCTAACAGACCATAGTTCACTTTTATTATTATTATTATTTGATATTTTGCTTACAAATTTTTAGATTTTTAAATATAATTTAATTAAAAACTAAAATAACATTTAAAAACCATGTGCTAATACAAAATAAAACTAAATCATGTCAAAAGAAGTCTACGAAAAAAATTTATTTTGCTTAATTTGTACAAAATGAAAGTTGCTTTAAATAAAACACCTTAAATTACTTTTTTAACACTTCAATCTTAGAAGTTTGAGCCTCTTGCTCAATCTTCTTCTTCTGTGGCTTATCCGTTAGTTCTTGTTTGACTGGTGAAGAAATCAAACCGAGTAATGTGACATCGGCTTCAAGTAAAGTCATATCTTGAGTTGAGCCTAAAAATCGATCACTTAGCTCAAGATCGTTTATCTGTACTTTGACTTTAGCACCACGAACATAACTCCTTCAATTATAATTAATTAATAAAAAAATACAATTAGTAAACAAAAAAACATAAAACCAAAAAGCTTACTGTCCGTTCACTTTAGGTTTTCGGCAGACAGCGTTGAACTTAAAGCCAAAATCAATGTACAAATCATCACCAACTACGTCAACAATCTCGCCAATTGCCACTTTTCCTTCGGGTAGTCCAAGTTGAACCAGAGGAGAGTTGCGGAACAACGAAGCAAACGAAGGTTCGTTGTTAGTTAACGACGAGAAACAACAAAGTGGATAGTCAAATTTTACTGGAATTTGCAGCAAATCATTATTCGGAAAAATAATGCAATGCTTTCCTCGATTGGTTCCATAAGAAATCGATTTGAATGAAAGGCGACGGAGATTGGGCCCGAGAAATCGGGTAATCGGGGTGACTGTCCACATGTTGTTCTCGGGAAAAACACATGTACTGTGAGGGCTGTTCACAGAGTAAGGTACATTGCATGTGCACCACCTCAAAAAAGCAACAAAGTAGGGAAATGAATTGGCAGTCAGTAGTGACTCTTCACACTTCCACTCCAATTTGACACATCATTTGCGATTTTCTTTTCTAGCATAAATTATTTTTGTGTGGTACAAAAGTTGAACAAAATGGGTGCAAGATACCAAAACATAACATGTGCTCTTTTGCAAGAAATCGATGATCTCGAGTCTGATATTCAATTTCGGTTGAAACGTGACTTTAGTCAAGTTGATCCCGATGATATTGAACGCGACTGGCAGATGCTCGGTGCGGCTCTTGATCGAGTGGAGTCCATCCGAAAAAAGTCGACTGGTAAGAAGAAGGTGCTTCAGAAATTAGGTGAACTGGAAAACGCCATCTTGGCACAACGGCTTCGCATCAAACGACACTTACTGGTGTTGAAGGAGACAAATCTCTTCTGTACGCTCTGCCTGGGTCCTGATCATTCTTACAATGCTTGCAAGATGATTGACCGTGAGACAGCGATCCAAATTTTGACCAGCAAGGCACTGTGTCAACGATGCTCACTGCATCTGTTTTGTCCCACGGAGAACCCGTGTCGTGTACGGTGCCAGACCAATGCCAGTCGCATCATACCCGACACACTTTGGGTGCAAGTGCACAAAGTAGCCACCAATGACTACGTGACCATTCCCGAAACCAACCAAGTGACCGAGCAGTCCAAAGATCTAGATGTGGTTCCGCTCAAACGACCTAAAAAGAAACGATCCGGCAAGGGCATTAAACAAAAACAAAAAGACAAGCTAAGAGACTTGCCGATTGCTCCAGCTCCAGATCCCGCCAACTTTGTGGTTGTGTCTTTCAAAGAGGAACCAAGCACTAGTTCGTCGAGCACAGATATCCAAGTAGTCAAACCTAAAGGTCGCAAACGTACCGGTGGCAAAAAAGGTGAATCACGCAATGGGCCCACCAAAAAACCTAAAGTGGCCAAAGATGCGCCAGAAGTAATAACTGAAGAACCTTCCAAAGAGAGTAAAGTTACCACAGAACCCGCTCCTCCATAAATTGAAATTAACCTTTAGTTGCCTCTCTTGCTGCTCATTGTATCATTATGTGTAAATATAATATATCTTACAACACCTTCATTTTCTCATATATGAGTACAAATGTCGAGTTTGTACAGTTTTTGTCGCAAACGTGTTTTAAAAATTAATATAAAAATGTTTTTTTAAAAATGTATTAGATGATAATTAATTGGCTGTAAATTTAACTTTGATATTGACAGCAGCAAGCTCGGCCACAAGATATTGAAGCACAAAGGGAATGGCTACTTTGACAATGTTCTCCGGTGAATCGCACAGTTTGCATGTCCAGAATTGCACCTGGTTTTCCTCGTTATCGTTGTTGTCCGCTTTGATCAAGGCTAAGTAGGGAGAGATAATTGAGCCACACTTCTTGCACATGTGAACCTATAACAAAGCAAAATTTAGATTGGAAATGTGGGTGATCAACTCTGCACACTTACGATAGTTTTGTCCGAATTGTTGAAAAGTCGGTCTTGGAGAAGAAAGGTGGTGCCGTGTGCAAGTAGTGAGTCTCGCTCCATCTCACCAAAGCGAATACCACCCGCCCGCTTGCGACCTTTCACCGGTTGGTGAGTAATTTGGTCAATGGGACCAGTGGAGCGAACTTGGAACTTATCGCCTACCATATGCCTGAGGCGAATGTAGTAAACTACGCCTAGGAAGATGTGTGCTTCGAGCTGACGGCCATCTACCCCACTGTACATTCGCTCGGTGCCGTAGTAGTTGAAGCCACAGCTCTCTAGCAAACGACCATAGTAGTCGGAAGCGACGTTGTCCTCCGAGAAGGTGAACGGAGTAGAATCGTGCACCAGACCGTGCATTGCGCCCGACTTGCCTGCCAACGTTTCAATCATCTGCCCTATGGTCATACGAGATGGAAAACCGTGTGGGTTGAAGAGAATGTCGGGAATGATACCACTCTCACTGAAAGGCATGTTTTCTTGGGGCCACAAAAACGAACAAATACCCTTTTGGCCATGTCGATTGGCAAATTTGTCACCGATGATGGGACTACGACGAATCAGATAGGTGATGGCCACTCGCTGCATCTGTTGGTCAATTCCGTTTGACAGTACTTTCACATCATAAATATAAGCTGGCTCTGAAGACTTGTACTTGTGAAACTTTGTCTCATTTTTTACTAAATCAATGTAAGCACAGATTGGATCGTCTTGACACACCATACGCCCAATGTAAGGTAACCCATCATCATCAAACAAGCCCTCATATTTTTGTTCAAGATTTTTGTAGCCAAAAATAAGAGTAACTTCTTGTGAATTGGATCGGAGACCGGCTTCTTCACGTAGATCAATTACTTCCGTTTTATGAATAATACCAGCTTGGAAACCTCGCTCCACGGCTGCCTTATTAATAATCATGGCATCTTCCATGTCATAACCAGTGTAAGATATAACAGCTACTACGGCATTGGTTCCCAGAGGGTAGTTGTCGAATTGGTAGTGATCGTAGGCAGCAGTGCGAACCAACGGGGACTGCGGTGTGAGCACCGAGTACATCTTGTTGTCTGACCGATAGCGAAGAGTGTGACTCGCAGTTCCCATGGTCTGCTTAGCCATTTGACACGAGTACATGTTGCGTGGACTTTGGTTGAAGTCGGGGTATGGAATCTGACGAGCCAGAACACTGAGAAAACTGGTCTCGCGCAATTCTTGATGTGTGGTCACCTCGGAGATCATCTCTGACCCAGTGACACAGATGTCCATGTAGCACTGCTCAAAGGTGCCAATAAACTCTACCAACTGTGTCACCAAGTTATACACTGGACGTATCATTCGTGAAGGGGTAGAGAATAGAAACAAACCCGGAAATTGGCTTGGTTTGTTGGTAGGAGGCACCAAGCCAATTTCGAGAGTGAGAGGAATCTTCTCTTTGCCAGTAGTCTTTAACACGCGTAGTTCGCTTGCTACCTTTTTGGCCAAATCTTGATGTACAAATCCAAGAACTTTGCCATCGAGCAAAACAGAAATATAACTACTATTGACAATCACAGGAGAGTCTAGTGGTTCCATGCCCAAATTGATGAGTGTATTGGAGATGTGTCTCACCGAAGATTGTGAGTTGGTCAATTGGCATAACTCACTAAAGTGGTTCAGTAAACCACAAGGGGAGCCGTCTGGCGTGTGCACCGGACAAAGAAAACCCCATGCTTCTGGGTATAACTTACGACACGCGGTAGTTTTCATCTCCGTAAAGAACTGTCCTCGATGAATACAACGAAAATGGGCCAAAAAGCGCCAAAAATTGATCTTTTCCGCCTTGACTGAGATTCCAGCACTTTGCATCAGACCAAGACCCGTTTTAGATTTGAGATTGCCGGTGGTAATCAAGAACTCCATGGGCCTTGTAATTTCATTGTACTTGGAAGCAAGCGCTCGGCGTACAGCAGAGGTGGTCAGTACTGATGTCGAGCTGTTTGCCTTGAGAGAACTTTGATAGTTGCGTTCAATAGCCAAGCGAACCGAAGAGAGAAACATGCTCATTCGCTCGAGAAGTAAAGTAAAATAAATATGGCCACTTTGATAGACCTCGTGGAACATCGGGTTGTCAGGCATCTCTTGCGCGCACTCGCCCTGAACAAACACAAACAACTTTCGAGTCATAAAAATCAACAGATTGAATTTATCAATATTAGAATTGAGATGAGTAGCGATGCACTCTCTAAGGGGAAGATATATATAAATAAATCATAAGAGTTATTCATGAAAAGCCAACTCTTACCTGAAGAGATGATCCGTAACCTCTTCATCAGTGTACCACGAAGGGGCATCTGAGCGAACGCGGATTCGCTCACCGATGTATCGTTTGATCTGTTTAGAGGTGTAAAGTTTCTCCTTTTGCACCAAACGCAACATGTTAACTACGCAACTCTCGAAAAAGTTGTCGTTTTCTCTGCCCTTCACCAACTCTTTGTAGATGAACTGATCGGAAACGTCCCAAAGACATTTGAGCACAAGAACCAGTGGTAGATAGATAGGTTGTCGGTTGTAGAAAAACCTCAATTTGGCCGAGCCGTTAGTGAGGTAGTGAAGCACCATGTTGGCTCCAATTTGATCATTGCGTACACATCGAATTGAAATGCCGTACTCAGAGAAGAACTGACCGTTTTCCTTCCACGAACTCCGCATGATTGCCATCGGGTAGTTTCGTCTTTGTGCAATCAACTTTCGGATGATATATTCATTACCGTTCATTATGAAATAACCACCAAACTCTTCGGTATCTTCTTTGTGATTTATCAATTCTGACTTAGACAATTTATCCAGATTACAAAGGTTCGACTTGACCATGATAGGAATCTCGCCAACCACGTCTTCTATGATGTCTTGCACGTGACCATTCAGACTCCATGTCATGGATAAGGTCAATTTACCTTTGTAAGATATCTTCCTCATTCGACACTATCCAACTCAAATGTTAGTATTACATAACAAAAAATAAACAACTTTACCTCAGACGGATATAACTTTGAGACTTCTAGTTTGGAATCAACAACAGTTGGATGTGAGATTGAACATCCCATTATCTTGATCATTACTCGATCGCCATTTGGCAACTCAAACCCAATAGGTTGCATATTCTGAATACCTTTCTCCAAACCCTCGTCAACCATAAAGTTGAATGAATCAGTGTGTGCCTTGGAAAGGTTTTGCAATGTTTTCGCTTGTTCACTAGTCAAATCATTCCATATCTTGGTAGTAATTAGTTTCTGCGAGGGCTTCACTGCCATCGACTGCAACGTATCCATCAAGTCGCTAACTAACGACTTCTCGGCCATTTTGGTACAACTTAAATTGTAAATAAAATATATATATAAATATATTTTTTTAAATAATAAAAAGTATCACATCACACTCGTGTGAGAAGCATGCGAGTTTGAAGTAAACACGTGCGCTACACAGGCAAAAGTGCCGTTCACAGATGCGGGTATTGCCGGTCAGCTGAACTCGGCCCGACTCGGAGACTGGCACGTGCAGTGAAGTGAAGATGTTGAAAGCGAATCTCAACCGGTCCTTGCCTCTCCTCAATCAACCTATTAGCCACGTGCATCAACTCTTGAAAAGTGGCGAGCTAAGTCCTGTTCAACTCTACCAAGCATGCTTGCAGAGGATACAAGAAACCAAAGTGTTGAATGCGTTCATCACTGTTCCCGAAGATGCAGCATTGAAGCAAGTTAATCAATCTGCTCAAAGATATCTCAATGGTTGGAATAGTAAACTATTAATTTAAAAACTAGTAAATTATTTTTTGTTGTTTTTAAAAGGAAATCCTTTGTCAGTGATTGATGGCATTCCAATGTCCATCAAAGACAACTTTAGCACTTGCAACATCCGTACCACATGTGGCTCTAAAATGCTCTCCAACTACGTGCCTCCATTCGATGCAACCGTGGTAGAGCGACTTTTTCACAAGGGTTCAGTGATTGCAGGCAAGACTAACATGGACGAGTTTGCCATGGGCTCTGCGTGTTCAGAGTCGTACTTTGGACCTACCTATCATCCTTGGAACAGCAACTTGAATGTGCGATTTCAGTGCAACTCGTCTACTGTGGAATCAGAAAGAAGCGACGATAAGAACAATTGGTACATCACTGGGGGGAGTTCGGGAGGCAGCGCAGTCTCAGTTTTAGTCGGAGCTTCATTTGCAGCATTATCTTCAGACACGGGTGGATCCACTAGAAACCCAGCATCGAGAGTGGGTATTGTCGGTTTTAAGCCATCTTATGGAGTCATCTCGAGATTTGGATTGATTCCATTGACTCACTCGTTAGATGTTCCTGGTATTATGGCTCGCAACGTACAAGATGTTGTCACCGTTTTCTCACATCTACATGGCATGGATCACCGCGATTCTACTACAGTTGACATGGAGCTTAGTGATAGAAGCGTAAAGCTTTCTAATGTCCGAATTGGTATACCACACGAGTATCGATGCGTGTTTTTGGATGCTAATATCGAGAAAGCATGGGACGAAGCTATTGAAATGTTGGCCAAAGGTGGAGCCAAGATAGAATCTATTTCACTGCCTCACACCAAGTACTCACTGGCATGTTACTCAATCTTGAACACCTGTGAAGTGGCCTCTAACTTTGCTTGCTATGATGGCATTGAGTATGGGTACAGGACAGAGAACAATCGGCTCAACTTTGAAGATTGCTACAGTTCAACTCGAGAAGAAAGTCTGAATGATATTGTCAAATCGCGCATTATTGCTGGAAACTACTTTCTGTTGAGCAAAAACTACAACGATTACTACGAAAAAGCTCTCAGGCTAAGAAGGTTGATTACCGAAGACTTTGACCAAGCTTTTCAACAAGTTGATTTCATCCTTACTCCGGTGACCATCTCTTCCACCATGACTTATGCCAGGTGGAATCAGTTGGATAGCACAGAGGAAGCCATCAAGGAGGATTACTGTACACAGCCAGCTAACATGGCGGGGTTGCCTGCCATCTCGGTTCCTTTCAAGTTGGACTCGCACAATCACAACCTCCCTATCGGACTGCAATTCATCGGGCGACGCTTCGATGATTACGGATTGCTTGCTATTGCTTCGGCTTTGGAATCTATGGTCGATTTTCCTCGATTACTTTTGGAATAATGCAGAACTGTGATCTAGTCGTTGTCACTTTGTGTAAATAATATGTTATTTATATTTAAAAAAATTTAAACACTTTGTTAGAATACTTATTTTTTGGTTTTAAGTTTTAGTTGTATTATAATTGTGCGGATAGTCTGTTTTTACATTGATCTAATTAATAAATTTTTTGGTATAGTTTTTTACCACGATACAGGCAACACTCAACAATCGGCCTGCTCACACTGACAGACCGGCGTCTAAATATATTTGAAATAATTATTTTTTTTCCAAATA
>DVQH01000484.1:0-23237 GCA_018231625.1 Papilio phestus
TTACAAGTTTTTGACTTTTTGAGATTAGAAAATATTGCGCCGAAACAAAGCGCCGGCTACGCCGACGCTTTGAACAATAAAAATGTTTTCTAAATTCATTTGGGTGAAAAAACTTTAGATTAATAAAAAAAGAAGTTTAGACTGCTATCACACTGACTGTAGTCTAATCTGCAGAGCGATAAGCGCTACAGTCTTACTTCACTACTCATACAAAGCGACGGCGTAGCCACCGCTTTGAACAAGCGATGCTCCGCTGTATTTGTGCGACTTACACACGCACATACGCACACACGCACGCGGTGGTATGATTTAAATCACCCCCACTGGGGTAAAAAATAAAATTTAAGTTGATTTAACTATTGTGTTTTTTGATTCAATTTGTTATAAACATTGTTTTTTTGCTAAATTTGAATGCAGGATTTGGCAATTAGTTTGTCAAAATTTAATATTCACTTTCAAACCTAATAAAAATTAGAAAATAAGTAAAGACCACTATTGTTGCATCAAACTGTTGAGTTTAAACATAAACAACGCCTACACTTGATAAATTTATTTGATGTACTCCATAGCAAAGTATATATTATCTCCTGCAAAAGTGCATCGAAATGGTTGGTTTGTTACAAAAACAAAATAGCCTTGTAGCCTCCCATTGAGTTTCATCATTTTATTTGTTTGGGAGAATTTAAGTAACCTCGTTCACATATCACACTACTCACGTGATTACAAAAGTGACATTTACTACAAACAAAAAACTGGGATGTGCGGCATTTATGATTTAAACGTTCTTAATCCAAAAATATCGCTGTAAAATAGTGAAGATTAAAATGGGGTGTTTTTTTAACTAGCCAATAGGTGTTAATTAGTTAATAAGTTACTGTATAATCATGTCATGATATTTTAAATACTAATCAGATTAAAGATAATTTTGTTAATATATAAATGCAAATTACACCTCATAAATTGGTTTAATCCATTTGTATCCCGTGTCGCTATTTGTCTGGGACTATGGCGCCAGCTAGTTTTGGATTACTTTTATTTATTTATTTTCTTGTTTCTTGTTCACCACTGAAGGTGTTTTCTGCTAGTAAAGGTTAGTTATTATTAGTCGAATTGTGATTATAAAAAATTAATGTTTTTAATGTATAAATCATTAATGTATTTAATTTGTTTTTATTGTCTGGAACAACGCAAAGACAATGCAAAATGTAATTTTAATAGTGCTTCAGGATCGGACTGTGAGTGGCGTGGAGGAAACGACTGGAAATGGACTAAAGACTCAAGAACAAAATCATTGTCATTGCAAATAGATGGACCTCCTACTTTTTTAGGTTAATTTTCAACTAAATTTTAAAAAAAAGTTAATATTGATTTTGTCATAACAATTTTTAGGTGGAAGTTTCAATATGTTTGAGAATGATTTAAATAGTAGCCAATTGTCGTATCTTAGCTCACCATCGTTTTTGCCATCCGAATTTGGAACCAACGCTAAGCAATTTTGTTTTATGTTCTGGTACTACGCCGATACGCGGTTTCAAAAAACCACTACCGTTGCAATGGGTTTAGACCTTTCTACCGGGATTATTACCAAAAATATAATGAATGTGTACCGTTCCTCTACGGATATGTGGCATTTTGCAAGAATTGACTTTAATTCTACTGATAAATTTTCGGTAATGTTACTTGTGTTTTTAAATTATTTTGTAAAATTAATTGTAAAAAATATCCATACCTGTACAACAGTTTAAATTTCGTCCTTATGAAAGACTGGGCAGTGTAGCGTTGACCAATTTTTTCCTGTTGGCCAACCCATGTCAGCAACAATTGTGCGATTTTGAAACAGATTGGTGTGGGTGGAAAGACACCACACCAGAATCGGATGCCGACTCAGTATTTGAACGTGTTACGGCACTGACTGCAGGTGTGAAGATGGATCATTCATCCTCGGCTGCCCTCGGACTACTGCTCTACCTTGATGTCAGCGAGATGGAAGAAGACGATGTAGCAATCTTGACGGGTCCCACCATGCCTACTCTTGGCACACAATGCTTCACTTTTTGGCACAAGATTCAAACTAATGCTGTTGATTTTGGTTTATACTTTGTCAATGGGACCAGCAACAAAATTTGGTCGTTCACTGGTGATCCTAGCGACACCCAGTGGGTACGAGTGCAAACCACAATCACAGTTCAACAAGGCAGTCATCTTATGTTTAATGTCAAAAAAATTACAGGTATGTTGTTTAGAAACAAGTTTTTAATTATAGTCAAATTTAATAGACATAAATTCCTAATTAAGACAACAAATGCAAGGTTTTTACAAAAATATTTTCAAATTCCCACATTCTAGTTAAAAATAATGAAAAAGATATTTTAAATATTAATGAATATGTTATATATATACCATAATAAAAAGTGTTTTCATGATAGTTAATAAAAATTAAAATAATCGTTATTTAATGAATTAGTATTTTTATGGGTTTTAGTAACTTAAACATCATTTTTGTTCGGGAACTTTCTAATACATTCAAGACCAGTAACACAAATCAGTGTATGAGAAAGTTCTTGAACAAAAATGCCGGTTAAGTTTAGAGTCCAATATTTTTAAATAAGCAGTTGTCTAACAGTTTAAGAATAATAACATTAATTAATTTTGTTTAATACAGACGCCACCACTGGAGAACTTGCACTAGACGATTTTAGTCTTCAACCAAACAAATGTCCACTTCCAGTAAATTGTAATTTTCTTTCGGGAGATAATTTATACTGTGGATGGACTGCCAACGCAAACGATAGCCTCGAGTGGAGCCTTGGTCCTGGTCGAGTAGTGGATGCGAGCAAGTTACTCTTCAAGTACCCACTGCTCAACAACCTCAAAACACTCTACACTGATTTCACCGTGATGAGTAAACTAAATCTTCTGGAAGGGCAGATGGAATTGTTGAGTGATGTAGTCTCAGGACTAACCCCCATTGGAGCTTGTGTCAGCATGAGAATCAATCCTCAAACTTTTGACAAACAAAAATCCACTTTGGAACTTTACCAGGTTGCTTATCACTATGGATCAAGTAAGTTGAAATGTTTATTTAGTTCCCGTATTGCACCGTTTTGTCCAATAATAAAGAATTCTAAGTGTACAACAAAAATTATAATAAAATTATTTTTAATAAATTGTTTTTTCAATTTTCAAAACAAGATAACAGAAAACTTTTGTGGAAACTTGATGCTCGCAATTTAGAAGAATTTCTAGTTTACGACGTATGGATCGAGCCAACTTTTTCACCCGAATTTCGATTAGCGCTTCGCGCAAGTTCGCGCAACGTGTCAACCTATGTGGCCATTGAGTGGATTAGCTATGATCCCAACTTTCGGTACTGTGGCTCGCACACTGCACCAACCAGCACTTCTCATCCCACCACACATGCACCCACTCTGGCACCAAGACAAAATCTTAACTGTACTTTCGAAGGTGGTACAATGTGTCATTGGAATTCTACAACAATACCTTCAAGTAGTTTTCATTGGAACGTTGCCCGACCTCATTTTCTTTCTCAATATGGCAACCCTCCCTACACTGACCATACCTATGGTTCGGCTTATGGCTACGTGGCATACGTTGATTATTCTTATCGTAGAGAAATGTTACTGTGGACTAACAATACTTTTGCAAGAGGAGAACACATTTGCTTTACCTTCTATTACTATTTCACAATGGCTCCTAATGACGCAATTACTAATCAAAGTTTCACATTTGGCATGGAAAATAATTTAGACAACAATCACGGAAAAACACTTTTCAGAGGTTATCAAAGTAGCGGAATCAAATGGAATCAAGTATCACTGCAATTCACACCGGATCCAAGTTATAACAACTTTGTGTTTCGATATACCTCCCAGGGCAGTAAGTTGTTTGATTGCAAAAAGGCATTGCATTCTAACGTGTTGGTTATCACTTTAAGGCTTTCTTGCACTAGATGACATCGGTGTTACAACCGCGCCATGTGCAAACAATTACGATTTTTGTGATTACGAAGAAAATAGTTTTTGTATGTTTACACCTGATTTCAAGCCTGGCAAAGCATACTGGAAAATCCTTACTAGTAGTAACGTGCCAGGCATTACGGGTGATCACACCACCCATTTGCCAACGGGTCACTTTTTTGGACTTTCGTTACTTGCTTCGCAAAACAGCGGTGACTCTTACCAGGTGGTGTCTTCTAAACGTAGTTTTATCTTTTGCCTTCGGTTTTCGTATTTCTTGGAAGGCAATTCTACTCTTTATTATGGTGTGTCATTTTCCGGTTCAAACTTGGATCGTAAAGTGTGGTCCGTTTCTGGAACTACCAACGGGATGTGGTTTACTCATCAAGCAGATATGGGTTTGTACCAAAACCTTCCACATTTGATAATAGGAATTACTTCACCTTCTAATCAACCACTTAACGCGTTCATCGATGATGTCACTCTTCAATACGGCAAATCTTGCAATGCTCCAAGCAGTTGCAATTTTGAGGTTTGAATTTGTTTCTGTCTAATTTAATTTGTGTCTAATTATTTTATTTTTAAGAACGGTGACATGTGTTCAATGGATTCAATTCGTCATATAAAAAACCGTGTTATTTCAAGTGCTACAATTGAAGTAATGTTAAAACGGGCAAACTACACGAGCATGACCAACTTGTACTTGACCGGCTATGTAGATTTAGCATGGCGTGTTTACTGGCCAATTCGTCCAGAGTCAAACTATCCCAAAATTGACTACTCAGTTGGAAATGCCGCAGGCAAATATCTTCTCCTAGCATACAATGGACAATCACCCAGCATTTATCGCGGCATTGTAGTAACTGAGCGTTATCCACTTGTATATGGACAGCAGTTATGTATCAAAATGGCAGTTTATATGTCCCAAAATGGCTGGCTTGAAGTTTACCAAGGAGAGTCAGGTCAGCTTTCGTTTGGAGTTAAGATTTGGGAAACTCATCTTCCCACCAATCAGTGGCATTTGTATGAAATATCCGCACAACTCAAGTACACCAATTCGAGTGACATCTATTTTTATTTTGTAAGGAAACTATAACTAAAATTATCAATTGTTTGATGTTTGAAATCACAAATAGATTGGCTCAATCCACGGTTACCAATTCATTGGTCTTGATTCAATAAGTGTAGAAAGGGGTGTTCGGTGTTCGAACCCGTCTAATGAAGTGACTACACCAGCAAGCCACCATTCGACGGTGACTCCAAGTCCAGGTCAATTTGACTGTGGTGGTGGCCACTACATTCCTATGAGCAAGGTGTGTGACTGGCATGTCGACTGCGACAACTCTAAAGATGAGCACTATTGTGGCGATTGTTCATTTGCCGACCATCAATTTTGCAATTATCAACAAAGATATAGTAGGTTGGCACAAATTGCAGCAGTTTTTTATTTTAATTTTTCTCTCTAGATACGATGACTTTTCTATTTCGCTTCGGCGATCAAACAAGTGATGGCCCTAAAGATAGTTCTACAACAAACTATATTGTGGCAACTGTAGGCCCATATAGTCGAATTCGTGCTCATACTGAAATAATCTCACCGCTTATTCAGCAAACTTATCGAAGTTAGTTTATTCTTATTTATCATTAATCTATTACTAAAATATTGTTTTGTATTCAATAGCTTGTAGTTTTAGTTTTGAATATCGACATGATACGTCTCTAAACAACATAGATTTATTGCAAGCTTTGTGGGTTAAGTTATTAATACCAGATACCGGAACCGAAACAATCTTGTGGCAGAGCTCTGCTTTTCAAACTAATAACCAATGGAATGATGTGGATATTGTTTTGGGCCGTGTGAAACACCCTTTTCGTTTAGTTTTTTATGCAAATTCAATGAATGAAGCACATGGTTATCATGCACTTACTAGAATTTATACTGGTTCATGCGGTCCACTTAGACCCAGTTCTAGTTGTTCTGGTTTTTGGTGCGCCAACCGTGTTTGCCTAAGTACACAAGAATATCGATGTGACTTTGACGATGACTGTGGCGACGGGTCGGACGAGAGTAACTGCGACCAGAGTCGCATGTTTGATTTCGAGAGTGGTCTTGGTGGATGGGGTCGCGAGTATTTCAGCAACTGGAAACTCGCCAAAGCTTCACAGTCTGAAAATTTACGCCTGGCTCCTACATTTGACCACACTACTCGTGAGTTGATTTGTTTTTTATATTGTTTGTTAAATTATTGTTTTCAATTTTCATTAGGTTATACTGGTGGCTCCTATCTTTTAGCATATTCTTCTCGTATAGGCACTACCATTGGTGTAATTGACAGTCCCGCTTTTACACCTACTGGTCCAAAATGTGAAATTCGCATGTTTGTTTACCGAAACAATGTAAACGCAAGTTTAACTTTAATCAAGTTAAACTTACAAAATAGTCAACAAAAAGAGTTGGAAGATAGTTACATAGCTACAGGCAAATTTTACTACATTCATGCAAATATTCCAAAAGATACAGCCAATGTGTACAAAGTTATTCTTTCTGGTAAGTCAGATTTAATCTGTTTTTATTAATTTTAATTAAATTTTATTATTTGTGCAGCCACATTAAAAGACACTGCAGATAGTTTTGTATCGCCTTATATTGCGATAGACGATGTGACATTCTCCAACGATTGCACTATGGTACACACGTCCAATCTCACCACTCACAAACCTCACATCTGTGATGGCGTTCTCTGTCACGATCAAAACAACGCTCCAATTTGTGTGCCACCATCGAAGATGTGCGACTTTGTCACCGATTGCAAGGCCGGTGAGGACGAGAGCCAGTGTGGCAATTGTACTTTTGACCAACTACCCAGTGGTGCTGATCCAATGTGTGGCTGGAGCACGGAGCAACCATCTACACTCAAGTGGACTGATTATACTCATGCGAGCACTGCACCTTCTCCTCTGCCTCGCTTTGATTCCACTCACAAAGCCAACGGTGGATATGTGGCCGTATTAAGTTCTCGTGTCAACGGTAACTTTGATTTTTATGAGTAATGTTTTGATATATGTATATAATTAAATTTATGATTATCAGCACACGCAGCAATGATTGGGCCACAAATCAATGGAGTGACAGGAGCAGCATGCCGTCTTGGATTCAGTTACATAACCAATCATCAATCATTTATTCAATTTAAAGCTGGTCAAAACACATTGTTATCTTCGTTTGTAAAACCAAATAACGATTGGACTTCAAATGTGGTGGCAATCGGTCAACAGCACCCTCCTTTTTCACTTAGAGTGTATGGTATCACTGTGTTACAGCAAAATCAACCGAATCAGGCTACATTTATGGCATTGGACAACTTTCAACTGCTTGACTGTGACCCAAACCACCAGCCAAATCGAACTAAACCAGGCACTTTAGAGTCGTTGAATTGCGCTTTTGAAACAGATCTTTGCGGGTGGGTTCCAGTAGGCAAAAATCATCGCAGCGATTGGCACCGTACTGGTAGCCCAGCTGTGGAACCTGGTCACGATCACACTAGCATGATTCGACCCGAACCAATTAATCACGGCATTTGGCTCACAACTTATTTGCCAGGTGGTGGCAATTCATATGATTACAATTACTTGCAAAATGAATATGCAGTGAAACCAAACAGCAAGACATACTGTATGTCTTTTTGGTACTATTTCTACGGATTTCAAATCAGTCAGTTTAGCATCAAATACTCTTATCAGCCTGGTTTCAATGGACCATTTAATGAATTATTTTTACGAACAATACCACAAGCGCGAACCTGGGTTCAAGGTTTTGTGGAGATACCGCCACAGTCAAAAGAATTTTATCTTACTTTTATGGCCAAAGTTACTGCCAACACTTTGGTGGGATTAGATGATATTCAAATGTACAACACGACTTGTCCTGTACAAAGTACTGATTTTTGTGATTTTGAAATCAACACTTGTGGATGGAAAAATATGACGGGCGATTTTCACATTGAGCAGGGTCGCGTCTCGCATCAAGCAGATCATACTACTGGCACTGAAAGTGGTCATTATTTGACCAACGCACAAAGCACCGCCACTATTCGTTTGGACATGAAAGACTTGCCATTTCATGTCAACACTGGATTTTCATCACGATTATGTCTTTCATTTTATTATTTTATATCAGCCAAAACTACAGAACAAACCAGTGCAATTATTGTAGGAATGGGCCATGAATATTCAAATCATCAAAGGCGAACAAGTATTCTTGCAAATATTTCAATGGCGTACGCACTCGATATGCAGCAAGTGGGAGTGTGGAACCAACTTCGAGTTGATATCAATGTTCAACGCGACGACTGGGTACAAATTGGCGTCTTTCGGACACTGCCTTCTACTCACTTTTTTCTTGATGACATTCGCGTTTTAAAATTTCCATGTGAATTACAAGGCAACTGCGATTTTGAAAATGACATGTGTGGCTGGAACAATTTGAAATTCACATCAGTATCTACTTTTATGTGGATTCGCTATCAACCAATCTTTCGATTTTCGAACAATAGACATTTATCTTACGATGCTACTACTGGAACACCAAACGGCTTCTATCTTTTACTGCCCCTTGAGTTGATGCATCAAAACTATGCTGTTCTTAGGAGTCCCATGCTTACAAGAAAATCAGGTATTTTTTGTTTTGACACTTTCTTTCTTATTTATTCATTTTTTTGCAGATGTTGTTTGTCTCAGACTAGCTTATTTTGCACAAGGAGTCAACACTTCTATAGAAGCCTTGCGACTTACTATGTACTCAGTAGAGAACAAAAAAATGGCTTACACCAAAATCCCAGCTCAAACTGTTCTAAGTTGGAAGATATTTTATTTTGAAGTAAATCATTTGCCCCCAGCGTTCTTTTTCTTAATCGACACCATTAACAGTCCAAAACTGACAAGTGACATTGGTTTAGATGAATTCAAAATTTATTACCGTGCCTGTTCTTCTCGATATACTACTACTACACGCATGCCAAGCACTGAAAAAGTGTTAGATTGCACCTTTGAAGGGTCTTACCTGTGTCACTGGCAGTACGATCGAAACGATTTTCTCATAACATACTATTCCCAACACAAGAGCGTGATGGCACCTCAAATCGATCATACTTATAAATCACACTATGGACACTACCTCATGCTCAATCCAAATGTGACCACTCAAAAGCACTACCAGATTGAATCAAATCGAGATCTGGCCTATGACAAGATTCATTGTTTCCAACTGTGGTACTATTACGATGGCGAGTATCCCTTTACGGTGACGATTTCAATGCATTTGCGAGGACAGTATTCTACGGTGGGGCGATCCAGCTCAACCATGGAAAATCGTGTTTGGCAATTGATTCAAGTCGATCTACCATACGATGAAAATCTGTTTCCACCGGGCAGTTCCAGTGCCACTTTTGGTCTTCGCATTGACATCTACGCTATGAACGGAGCAAACCTTGGTATTCTGGCTTTGGATGACATCACCGTGAGACCAGGCTTGTGCGATCACTCATACGATTACATCTATTCTTTCACTAACGGACTTGATAATCTACAAATGGATCACATTCAACCACTGCATAGTAACGTTGGTTTTGTCTATAGTCCAAACGAAGATGAATACAACGGAGTGCCAAAGCGCGATCACACCACTCGCACCACTGACGGCTCGTACTTTCTCTTCATGAACACTAAGAGCAATTCGGTACAAACTGACTACATTGATACACTCACCATGAATGGTTTACCTAGCACCTACATCACTACATGCGTTCGTTTTGCCTATCAATCCAAGGGTAATGTCACTCTCAAGGCTTACATTGAACAACAAAACGAAATTCAAATCAACACATTGCCAAAGTGGACTTTACAATTGTAAGTTTTATTATCAATAGTTTCAAGTTTATAAAATCTTTTATTGCAGCAATCGCGACCAATGGACTGTGGTGGAATTTAGTTATCGAGCTTACTATAAAAGCAAACTAATTTTTTATCTTTCCAAACCGTACGACAAGACGTCATTTGTGGCTATAGATGACATATCGCACTTGGCTCACACTTGTGAAACTCCAATTGACTGTGACTTTGATGACAATCGCTACTGCTCGTACTCGCCTTACTACAATCAAACCGACAATAGTTTGTACAACTTTGAAGTATATACCGCTCCATCACTTGATCCCAATTTTCCCGGGCCGCGGTATGACCACACTACAGGCGAGTCGGGTGGTGGATATCTTCTTTTCTCTTCCTACCGTCTCAAGCAATCATTTACTCAAATTTCATCTAAGGTTATTTCTGGTCCGAGGAAATTAGTGCCAACACAGAAGTACTGTCTAACACTTTACACTGTGCTCAACGGCACAGATGCTCGATTTAAAGTTTCTCTGGTGCGCTACGGATCGCAGTGGAGTGACACCAACCGCACTAAACTAGCACTTCAATTGTATAATATGACACAAACTAAGTGGACGAGGATGACCTTAAGTCTCGACTCACAATACATTGCCAACACTGATGAACTGCAAATTCTACTAGAAGGCACTATCACTCCAAAAGCAACAATTGCTATTGATGATATCAGTCTCACCACTCGGTCTTGTGTTAATTCTGGTGTCAACTGTATGAATGGAAAATATGTTCCGTTGGACAAAGTGTGCGATTTTGTCAAGGATTGTCCTTCGGGAATGGACGAGTTACACTGTGGAACCTGTGATTTTGAAACTGGTATGTTACTAGTAATTGTTTAATAGTTGTTTAATTTTATTATACATTTTAGATCAGTGTGGCTGGAACAATACTGGTTCATCAACTCATCACAGATGGGGCCGTGTGGAGGCATCTGACATGCGAGAGTTCTCATTTTACGCACCTCCATTTGACGGCAGTGCTAACCCACATGGTCACTACATGGTGATGCGACAAAATTCACATGCATCTTATGACACTGCCACCATGTCGCTCAACGCCAACACTCCAGGACTGTACCTCAAGCATGCATACAAAACGTGTTTTATGCAATTTGACTACTTTATCAACACTACCGACGCATACTACTTGCAAGTGCTGATCGATAACGAGGATGACGATTCCGGTACTGTGTTCACTGTGTCACACCAAGTGGCGGGAGGATGGCGAAGAGCTCTGGCTCAGCTTGGCTCACACCCCACCACTTTCTATGTAGACATCGAGGCATACCAAAAAGGCATGAGTGGTGTAGTTGCAGTAGACAACATCAAATTTATCAACTGCACATACCCACCTCCCAAGCAATCGTGCCAGCAACAAAAATGTCCCACAACTGGTGTGTGTATTACCGAGGATGATGTGTGTGACGGGGAAAATGATTGCGGTGACAACTGGGACGAGACACTCTGTGGTACCTCTAAAAGACCATTCTCAATCTGTTCCTTTGCTTCGATATACGAGTGTGCAATTACTACTGATCAATCGCAAAGTGTTGCCCAAAAGAATGCTGTTTATTGGGCTATTGTGACTGGTGAATACTTTGAATCATATAACTCTATTCCTGGATATGAACCTTTTGTTGATCATTCAACGTAAGTAATTCAACACTTTTATAATTTTTATATCATAGTTTTTAATTATAGATGGAGTGACACTGGTCACTATTTTCTACTAAGAAATAAACCTCAAATTTCCCCGTATCGACTGATCTCACCAGGCAAAGCAAGTTTCTACACGCCAATGTTGAACTCAACCAACTCCGGGCAAGAATGTCGAATTCGATTTTTCTACTTTTTTCACGCTGACTCTCAACTGGTCACTGAGTTACATCTGAACATATATATTCAGTACTTATCCAAAGCTAGCCGGGAAAGCAATCCAATTCTTCAGTTGTCCGGCAATTTGAGCAATCAGCAGAAATGGCTCAAAGCAGTGGCACACTTTGCATCAAGTCAACCATTCCAGTTTGTGTTTGAGGGACAACTTGCCGACAATCGATCACGTCTGGCAGTGGACGATCTCAGCTATGGTCTCAACTGTCATCGTTCCTATGAACATCGAACTACCACAGTCAGTTCAGCTACCAGTGAAACCACACCATCGGGCACTGCTTCAAGTCATCACACAATTTCCTCCACATCAAACCCGATTCACAACAACCCTTCACACTCCAGCAAAGGTTGGTTTATATCCTTAAATAAAGTGAATCTAAATTAATTATTTACTTAACTTGTAAAAGGTGGCGCTGTGGCAGCTGGTATTCTCATTCCACTTTTATTGATTTTGAGCGCCGTTGGTTCTTACTACGGATTTCGGTACTACCAACAGAGAAAGTATGCTGGCTCGAACGTTTCATTCTCAATGCGTAACATAGAAAATCGTCTTGTTGAAAAAGACGTATCTTAATATCATTATGTATTAATATTATTTAGTTATTTATTTTCATTGTTTAAAATTTTTTAATTTAATATTTACTTATTTACTTTTTAAAAATAAAAACGTATTTTTAATAAAGTTTTTTTGAAATTGTGTAGTTTAACTTAAACTTCAAGTATATTTTTAATGTAAAAACTTCAAATTTAGTATAGTTTATTATAAAATTAATTAAAATAAAAAATATTTATTTGAATATAATATAGATCGATAGACCCATTTTTTCTCTTTACCAATGACTTGTTTGGTTTATGTAATGAATAAAAAACATCTATAGTTTATAATAATTTAAAACCTAATATTAAAATTTATATAGTCAAACACACCAAATTTAACACGGAAAGGCTTTAATTCATTAAAATAATCCAATAATTAATTTTTTGAATTCACAGAAGGAAGATAAGGTAAAAGGTTTAACGATCTGAGTGTTTAGTGTTGATGTGTATTAACGCACGGTTTGTTACATTTTAAAAAGGTTTGTTGTAGTGTTTTGTGTTGCAGTGTCAAATTAGATACTTGAGGAAAGAGATATATTTTCATGTTATCAATTCAATCATTAAATTGGGCTGCTTTCTATGTTCGGTGGTTTGAAAATTTGGCCACATTAACTTGCAAGTTTTATTTAGTTACTTAAACTTAATCTATCAATAAGAGAGGATGAGTGAGAAAAAGTAAGATACTGATGTGGCTATGGCAAACTCGAGATTACAAAATATAAGCATTTTGAATTTAAGATTTGTGCTTCCAAATAACAATTTCCTTTGATATTTTTGCTCTTTGTTTTGGGTTTATGCCATTAGATCTAAAGATCATAAATTAATCACAAAATTAATAATAATGTGGTAACAGAAGTGCATGTTTCATAGTGGCCATTCAGTTCAAATTAATTCAATTTAAATGAATTGCCATGGCACTTAAGCAAACTTTGCAACTTAAAAACTAAAAAACATTAAGTTTCTGTAATTATATTTAAAAAGTTCATTGAAGAGAAAAAATAGTAGAGGTAAAATTAAATTAGCAAATAATATAAACTAACAAAAATTAAACTTTTATCTTCATAAATCAAATATGTGAATACGTATTAAAATAAATCAAATAGAAAAATAAAATAAGTGTTTCTCTAAATAGAGTGTGTTGGTGTCTGCATTTGTCTTGGAGTGTGTGTGTGTGTGTGTGGCTGTCTGTGGACGTATTTGGAGAATCTCTTGTTTGAGTTTGTTGGGCAAGAAGGTAGGTAGTAGAAAATTAGACTTTAAAAATCTCTAAAACAACGTAAAGGGTAAAGAGAGGAATTACAAGAGATATCAAGGTTTCGACGGGTTGGCTGTTGTCTGTATGGGCTTGTTGTTGTTTGTATTGTATCAGTGTAGGGGTACAAGTATCTGTTTGTTTGTCTGAAGGTGTGAGTGTGTCGGTTGGTGCTCTAGCTCCTGGGTGGTAGAGTTTGGCGTTGGTTCTGCAAGGGCTCATAGTGCTCCGAATGGATCGGTGTTGCCGTTGGTGGTGGTAGTGCTAGCACTCACCCCACCACTGCTCACTTGGTTGGTCTTGCCCGCCAACACACTGGCTAGTGCCGAAGCGGTCACTCCCGGTGGCAAGGTAGAGATTGCGCCCGGAAGCATGTTTGGCGCTCTCATCTGTCGAATACCAATTGGTCTGTTAGTTTTCTATTCCAAACCTTTACTTTAAATACTATTGAAGGTGTTGAAGATTATATGTTTATAAAAATTGATCAATTTTAATTTTCATTTCACATTCATACTGAACTGACAAGTCGGCCGAGGTATTAGGTATTGCCCAGTTTTTAAATTTGGGTAGCCGACCCTACTTTATCCAAGAGTTTGCTTAAAGTTTGTCATCATTTAACGGTTGCTTTCATGCAAACCTAAGGGTTAGTAAAAATGATTCAGACTGTACTGATGCAACCCGTTAAAATGATAAGAAATGGTTTTAATAAAGAATATAATTTAGATAAATTTTTGAATAAGAAATAAGGCTGTTAGCAAGTAAAATATTACTGAAAACGGTCAATTTGGTTTAGAATGTATTAAAGCGTCTTACCACAAAAGGCGACATGTTAGGGCCAGTTGCTTGTGGCATCATCATGGCAGGCGCGGCTGGTTGACCCATTAGTCCTGGCATGATTGGCGAAGCGGCTGGTGCCCAGGTAACTGGGCCAGAGAGGCCAAGTGGTGCCGTAGTTGGCATCACAGGACCACCCGCCCAACTGGATGGCATCACTGGGGTTGGCGAGACACTCGATGAGGTCCACGGGATACCACTTGAGTTGTTTTGAGCTGGTCCGCCGGTCTTTATGCCACTCTTCGGACTTGGATTGAACTGCTGGCCCCTGTAAGGCAGAAAATCAAGCATTTTAATTTTAAATGTTAAATTACACTAAGTAATCGCTTAAATGCACGGCAATATGATCGAGTCCGAGTACCAAATATAATATTGGTTTTTCTGTTTAGTTTAATAACGGTTTCAGTAATTTTGCACTAAAAATTAGATTTTGTCTTGAAAGCATTAATTCGAAAGCCTTGGTCTCGGAAGGATTACCTATCTGCATAGCAACGCAACGTGACGCGCCTTTCACATAGTTTATGTGTAATGTAGGGAAAGCTTTTCCCCATGTTAAGTCTATAGAGAATGATGTTTTGATTAGTTAAAATAATTAGATGTGAGAATTTTCTAAACTAATAAAGCCATTGTAAACTGTTAAAAAATATTGTCTTTTATAAATATAAGCATGTTTCTGATTATAACTCGACAAGTCTTTGTAATAGACTTTCAATTTAAAAATGTAAGTTTATAAGCAGTCATTTTGGAAAATCAACACTTATAAGCTGGATTTTTTAAAATTGTCGGATTATAAGCCAACTTTTCCTAAATTGTCACCTTAAAAGCTAGTATTTTTGAAATTGTAAGGTCATAATCAAAAACGTGTTTAATGTCAGGTTATAACCAGACAATATTTTTAACACTGTATCAGATCAGATTGCAAAGAGTAATTTGACAACAAAATTATATTTTTTATATTTAAACGCTGTAATTTACTGCAACAAAAAAAATTCCTAATAGTTTAGAGAGTCATCGGCCTTGCCAAAAAGTGGAGAAAACATACTTTTTGAAAGCGTTACCGCCCTTGAGTCCGTTGATGTCAAGACTCTCGGCAAGGTTGGCGAGGCTGGCTTCGAGATCACCCTTGATGATTCCCGCTTGGCCGGTGGTGGTTGAGCTCGAGGGGATTGCCGCACTAATGGTGGGACTAGTCGCCGGCGCACTACTTCCTATTCCCGAAGGGGTCAACACCGAACTCGAGGCACTCTGCGGCTGGAGCACATCACCAAACGCGTCGAAACCTAGTTGGCCATTGGGAACACAACAATCAGTTAGTTCAAACAGTCAACGTGCAATATCTAACTTCACAAAGTAGAACATTTTGATATTTTTATAGAATAATATTAAAATCAACTACAAACAATCAAACACCATCACCAAAAATAAGCTTTTACAAACACAAAACTAGCTGCAACAAAGGACAATGCTACTACAAATCATAAAAGCAAACAGAATAGTAAATAAAAAGCAAACTATAAACTATAATGTTTTAGTGAATAGTGTAGTTGTGTATTGGGTCTAGTGTTATTATGGGTTGTGCGTTCATGAATTAAGCAAAAAAAATAAATCAATAGCGCAACCAAAACCAAAATGGAAAAAACTAAAAATTTGATTGCTTATAAGTCGTTACTTGAAGATATTATTACTATAGTATAATTTGCTTAAAGATGGTAGAAACTGGACGAAATAAAGTATATTGATGTAGGAAATGTTTAAAATAGAGATGATGCTGTAGTTATTGAATAAGAGATATAGCATTGAATATTGGGAAAACTTGAGATAAATATTGGAGTCACACACAAAGTTGAGGTCAAACAATTTAAAATTAATTTTCTTAAATCATAGTGAAATTAAGTCGAGTTCTAACTATTGGTTTTAATCTCTTGGTTTATCAAAGAGGAAGATTTGTTCTATTTTTCTTAAATTAAAAACATTTAAAACATATTGCTTGAGTACAATCGATCGATGAGTATTATTTAGGTAAGTTAAGTTGTGTTTTGAGGAAAATGAGTGGAGTTACTTGGCATCTTCAGGATCTTCATTCTCCTCAGACTCAGTAGCCTCCTTTTCCTCAATCTTAGCTTTCTCAAGTTTCTCGGTGAGTTCCTTAGCAGTGTCCTCTTCCATGGGAGGAGTGACAGTAGGCATCGCCATAGGCATGAATGGAGGCATCATGACACCAGCGGTGGCACCACCACCACCAGCTGCAGCCATTGCCATGTACATCTGCTGCATCTGTGCCATCATTGCGGCGGGATCCATCATCGGTGGCTTAGTGCCACCAGCCTGCATCATCTGCTGCATGCATTGCTGTTGGAATGCCATAAACTGCTGCAGTTGACTCGGATCCATTGCGGGAAAGCCAGGCATCGAGGGGGCTTGCTGGCTTGACGGGGTCGAAGTCGAAGAGCTCGAGCTTGAACCACTTGGAGCCGGCGGACGAGACGGTGGTTTAGTCTTGACCGCCTTGGCACTCTCGCCAGTGGGAGTGGCTGAGCCAGAGTTTGAAGGCGAAATGCGTGGTGAGTTCGAGTTGGAAGTGGGTGGCGGAGGACGAGATGGTGTAGTGGCCCCCGAAGAGGGTGAGTTGTCCTTAGGTGGCGGCGGTGGGCGAGATGGTGCCTTCGATGGCGACTTGGCACGTTCTGTACATTGCAAGTACACACACAGACACAAAAAGCAAGCCCAAGAAAATTAATCATTAAGGTAAAATTAGCAAAAGCCCACTAGCAAAATATGTTTCAAATATATTTGCAAATTTAAAAAAATTAATTTTTAAAAATAATAATTGTTTACATTTTCTTTTTATTAGCACGCATGGAAGATAAAAAAATATTATGTGCTAATGCGTTGCTCTTTGTGTTGTGCATGTTTTTAGCTGCTCTCCTATGTGAAGTTCTAGGAATTTTAGTGTAGTTTATTTTAATTTACTATTATTATACTCAATGTGCCAACAATAATAATAATTATAATTATAGTACTAAATAAAATTTTTTTTATTATTAATGGTAAAATAAAACTTAATTTGTCTCAAAGTGAAAAAACAATTTGCAAATATATTTTAAACTTACTCTGTCAGTGGTAAAAAGCAAACTTACCATTCTTATCTGCACGCGTATTTGAAAAACACGCAAGCCAACAAAGCACAATATAGACGCAAAGCAATGTTGAATGTTACGCGAAATGCCAAAGAAGAGAAACGACGAAGCATAAGTAAGTGTTAGTTGAGTAGAGCAATAGAGAATAGGAGAGAAGGGAAAAGAAAAGAGAGAAAAATAAAGACCGTAAGAATTAAGGTATTAAAAAGTAGGAAAAAATAGTTAGTGAAGCAAGATTGGTGTTCATGTTAGGTTTGAAAAGTTAATGAAAGTATATACTGGTTCTGAGTTAGAAAAAAAGATGAATAATAATAATAAAGTGTGATACCAGGCACAAACAACACAGCTACATGCAGAACGACAATAGTGCCCCTGAGTGAAAGTGAAAAGGAATTAAACAAATTGAGAGAGAGAGGGAGAAAAAGGAAAAAAGAAAGAAAGAGGAAAAGTGAAAGGGAAATGAGAATGAAAGCAATTGCAGCCAAACTCATTTGCAAGTGACACAAGATGCAGTCATGGAAAGGGGAAAACGAAGCACAATCCAATGAGTGCAAATGACGATTTCAATCAAACCAACCAAGTTTGTTATGAATATAACACATGACAAAATTATATAGATTAATATATGCAAAAAAACAATACAAAATCATAATTATTAAGTGATATTTTAAGTTAATTTAACTTGTGTAAATAGGGATGGTTGAATGAAGGTGTGTATTGTTGGGTAATACAATATAATTTAATTGAAGTTGGGAATGGAATTAGAGAGATAATGATAGTGATCATGGCACGCGCATTTGTATTTCAAAACTTATTATATATAATAAATATATATAAAATAATGAAGCTTAATATTGATGAAATGTTGGTGTGAGTGTAGGAATGATAAATGGATAAATGGAATATGAGTGTGTTGGTGTGTTTTGTTAAAACCAAAAATAAGCAACCCAAGAAATGGAAGAAAAGAGCGCAAGAGAGAAGGGAAAGGCAAGGAAAAAATAGAAAAATCATTTTAGCTTAAAGTTTTAAATAAATTAAAGTAATGAAATAAAATTATATAGCATTTTAGAAATGAATAATTAAACGAAAAAAGAAAGTAATTGTTATATAATAAAATGATAAACATACCTTGATATGCTGCCCGAGTGGCTGCTCAGAGTTTTGGTGTTTAGAGGAGGGAGAGAATTATATTATAAATTATTTGGTTTTGGTTAATTCAGATTGAAAAACAAAGCGTTTAAGAAGTTGAAGGGTAGACAAAAAAAGATAGAGAGATAGAGAGTGAGTGAGATAAGTTGATTAATCAGGATGCCCGCACACATTCAAGAGGAGAAAGACGATTTGCAAGAAGTTAAATTAGAGAAGATAGAAGAAAGAGAGAGAGGGGGGACCATAGAAAATAGGAAAGTCATGCCAAATAAAAAGCAAAAAAAAGAGATAAAAAATTAAAAAATAAAAACAATTAATTTTAGAATCAATTAGGCATTATGTTACTGAAGTGTGAGTGAAATTATAATGAGAGATGGCAAAAGGAGAAGGGAGTTTATGAAAGGAGACATGTATCAGGTGAAATAACACAAACGGGAAAATAGTCAAAACATCAATTGAAAAGTGGTAAAGGTTACACTACAACAAAACAGAGGTGGCACGTGCCGAATCGCATTGACCAGTTTACACACAGGAAATGTAACAAGGGAGTTATTTTATCATCACTAGAATCAAACACACACACCAGTTATTGTAAGCAATATGATTGTGTCACATAGAAGAGAAAGAGTTTAGCCGCAAGTATATGGTTTGTTTTTACTGTGTTTTTGAGATATTTAAAACGTATTCATGTTTGTATAATATTTTTTGTGTATAAAATATATTCCTTATTATAATCTAAATAAATTACCTCTGTTTGGTTTTTTAAGTAAATTGATAAAAAAATTGACTGTTTTGTAGGTGTGGTGTGGTAAATGTGTTGTTGTTAAATTTAGTAAATCAACTCAGGTTAGTAAAATTCCTCTAAAACAAACCAAATCATCACTAATCTAGAAATCGCATTCGCATTACGAGCATTAAAAATTCAAAACCATAATGCACAAAATGAACTAGAATCTATAATCGATAAAAATAATTCAAAATTTTCTAATGTTCAAACCGGCAAGCTAAAAATTGCTTACAAAAAACCATAAGATAGAATAGAAAAAAACAAAGGTTAAAATTTGAAAAATTTTGAATGAATGATATGAATGATGATAACACTTTGGGTTGGTTGAGCATGAAATGAGCATTGCAAGGGGGGTACGTTACCGATATTCGAGTTGGAAGAAGTGCCAAAAGCTGCTGCAAAACCGTCCGAAGTGGCAAAGTTGGTTGGATCACCGGATGAGGCGGCACTGGGTGGTGCTTGCACTGGAGTGCTCAAACTCATCGAGTTGAGAATGTCAGCAAAGGGATTGTTGCTGGCAGCGGCCCCACCAGCCTCCAACGAGAACAGATCCTCAGACTTGCCTGTAGTACCCGAACTTGATCCAAACAGATCAATGATGGCGCCACCATCGCCTTTCGAAGGCGAGCTAGCCTCGGGACTCTTCACTGGCGAGCTGCTGCTTGCGCCCAAGAAGGGATTGTTCACTTTCTTCTCTTGCAGATGCTTCTCCTGCAATTCACACATCAACCATTAGTGCATCGTCTTATTAACTAAATTAATATATTCTAAGATATAGCACTACTTATGCACTATTGTTATGAAAATATAACAAAACACTAACCGAGCCATCAGATTCAGTCTGTTTTCAAATTTCGATTTTTGGTTGTTAATTAGTAAAAAAAATATTCGAATTGATAGAAAGATTGCGAAGAGGAAGCAAAAAAGAGGCAAAAGCAGGATTAGCAATTAGAAGTTAGAAGAGATGAAGATGATTGGTGAGAGATAAATGGGAAAGAGTTAAACAGAGAATAAAGGAAAGTTAGTCAAGTGAAAAGTTGAAGTTAATTAATAATTAAACAAAATAAGGTTTACAAAATTTACTTTAAGTTTGTTCAGAAACTGCTCCTCTTCTTCAATAGCTTTCTTGACCGAAGTTTCATCCTTGACTGGTTCACCATTGGTGCTGCTGCTCACGGTAGTACTACCACTGTAAACCAATCATTCAATTGGGTCAATTTGTCAAATGCAAATGACTCATCATTTCTTACGGTTTTTTGCCTTCAATGTTAGCCAGATGCTGTTCCATAGCATCGAGAAGACTGCTCGGGGCCTTAGCCAAATCGGGAATCTCCATCTTATCCACGCCGACTCGTTCGGCCACCTTGAGAAACTCGGACACCTTGTTCATGCGGATGAGAAACTTTTTGTAGAGATCAAGAGCTTCGCGCAACTGCTTCTTGTTGGTAATGTCGAAGAACTTCTCAAGACAGATAATGATGCCGTCGTTGTAGGCGGCAAAGATACGAATGAGGTCCTTGAAGAGCAGGAAAAAGGCGGCACTGATCACGCCGTTGGTCAAGTCAGTTGGGTTGGCATCGAACTCGAGCAGTGCGTCGAGCTGACCCTGAACCACTGGAACAGTCTTGAAGAGTTTGTCCAAACCCATCGTGCGCAGCTGTCCCTCAGGTCTAAATTAACCATTTAAATCAGTCATCTCAACAGACATTCATACTAGAATCACGCATTTGGGAAAGATACACAAATACAACTGATTTAATTTGTAGTTATTCAAACTCTTTTCTTTTATGCCTTAGTTTCAAAGGAATCAACACTACACGCAGACAAAAGAGTTAAAGTTTAACTCAAACTGGCAAGTGAGTTTAAAATAAGGTTGAATTTTAACCAGAATGTAGACAATTTTTGTTGCAAGTTAAAAATTTTACCTCTTTGCACTAAAATTTAGATTTATTTTGAACTAACCAGCTTGTTTGGGTTAAAATTTAGCCCAACCTTTTGCTGTGTGTGATCAATAAATCGTTTTTTCCATAAACATTTATTAAGTGTAGAGTGGGTTGTTTTAATTTGAGATTAAAATTATCCAAGATTGGCGGAATAGTGTGACAACATCATAAGCATATAAATTGTGTCACACTTTCAGACTAATGTCTAATATTTGTATTTTTTGTATGATTGTTTTTGGCTTTTATTTTTGATATATTAAATATTCTTAATTTAACTTATAACTTAAACTTTAAGATAAATAATATATAACACACCTAAATCATACTTTTCAAATATCTCAACCACACAATTATTTATCTAAAATAACAAAAAAAGAAATCAATTTGGAATAAAATAATTTGAAGAAATCAATATTAAGATTAGCAAATGCGTGATTAATTCAAAGACCTTTTGAGCAACAAACTTACCCTCGTTTCACTTTGGTGAAATCAAAAGCCACAGTACGGTAGGAGAGAGCCTTTGCGTTGAGATAACGCGAGTAGCGTCGAATGAAGATTGACATGTCATAACCCTTGGGAGCGTTCTTGTCCAAATAGTTGCTCAACTGAAAGTTCGAATTGCTCGATGCCAAATACTGGGTGAAGCGCTGTTTTTTCGGTGTCACATCAAACAGGCATTTTAATTAGTCTCGTTAAGTTTCTTACTCAGCTTTTCTCACACTCACTCTCTCTTTAAGACTTAGTTTTCTCATCATTTTATTTTTATTTTCTTTTTGTGTATCTACTTAATTATATTATTTTTTAACCTGAGATGTTTCTCAATTTATCTTTCATTCACTTTTTCCAATCAATCAAAGTGTAGATTAATTAGGTGATTGCAAATCTCCTATATATTAATAAAAAGTATGGTCGTATGATTTATGTTCATGTTCTGGCATTTTTTGATGTACGGTGAAAGTTACTCTACTTTCACTGTACTTAATCGATTCGAATCTAACTTTTGTTGTTGTGATTCAAATTCATCACCGATTCGAATCTAACTTTCTGTGTTATGATTCAATTCGAATGTTGTGCATAACTCTTCAAATTCTCATTTAATTTAATTCAAACTTTCAAAATTTTTCAATTCGATTTTTTTGAATATTCCTTCGAATTATGATAACTCGAGTTTGACCTCGGCGGTTTGCCACCGTTTATTTACAAGAGGCAGACGGCGCTTTAGCGCTGACCCTCTTGTAAATAATAAGAATAGTAGTGCGAAGTAAACTTACCTCATTTCCATAGCACATAAGGTGGTGAGTGGTGACGAGTGACTTGAAGACCACCACCCAGCTCGAGTGGCTGGTGCGCTCAATCAGCAAGTTGGCTAGTTGCGGAATCGACACGTTCGGCTCGTGGGTGCATTGCAGCAAATCTATTCACCGCAAAAATACACACACACAAACACATTTATCAGTTCAATTTACATATTTTCCATCAATACAGGTACATTGCTATTCACTCTTAGGTAACAATGGGTGTTTTTGTTTTGCTTTTCCAAATGTACAAATAATTCAAAACATACAACAAAAAGGAATGCATATCTAATTAAATTATTTTTAATTTACATTTGAAAAGTTTAGAAGAAAAATTGCAAATTTTATTATTTTATAAACCTGCAATTATTAGTTTTGTTCGCTTTGGTATCTTAATTTTCTAATTTTCTTTTTAATTTAAAAATGATTTATCTAGA
>DVQH01000485.1:0-23204 GCA_018231625.1 Papilio phestus
GGAATCGTAGACCGCGCTGACCGGCTAGTGCGCTACGCGCCGAAAAGCGCACCATATTGTTGGGTTTTCCATTGAAAAGCAGCGACGATTAAGACGAGCGTCGCGGAGCAGCAGTAGCAGGCGGTGGCACTGGAAAGTGGTATAAATAGCGTGCGTGGTGATCTATCGACACATCGTGCCCGCCAACTGGCCAAGCGCGCAGTGTGGAGCGGTGTGGCAGGAAGCATTGAAAGGGCTGGTGTGCTACCCGACTCGCAGTGCCTGCACTCCGATTGGCACGCCGAGCCACATGAATATTTCATCGCTAATTGAAACGATCCCAGCCGACAACTGCCCAACCACCAGCTAGTGATGCTCAATCAACAACTAGCTACTGAGGCGCCCAGTGACCTTTGCTCTTTCACCTTTGCCCTGCGGTTCAGTCATTCAAGAACAAGAAGTGTCTTGTTTGTCGATGACGCAATGCTCTACTCTTCACTCTACTGTGTGTCAGCGACCCGGAATAACCGATGGCCTCTATGACATCCATCAATGTTGTACTACCATGTCTTTGCAGCTCAATCCAGGATGGCTGAGCCGACTATCCAGGCTTTGGCTACAAGTTTTTCATGTGGCCAATTATCCTTCTTGCAAAAGAAAGCTGCCTCGGCGGTCGGCACGAGTTGTACCACTGTGGAGCAACTCGATGTCGACCTATGTCTTAGCAACGCTCTACAGTTTGGCATCATTGCTTGCAAATATTCACTTAGCACAATCACAAGGTGAGTAAGGCGAGATTTGGATCTGTGGAACTGAAGAAATTTTTCTCTAAATTCAACTCTGATTCAAATAAAAAAATAACCCGGTTAAAATCTAAATGATTTATAAAATCCGAACCCGTTTGCAAATTTGACATGTCAAATTAAACCTTAATTGTAAGGTTAGAAGGTGTTAAGATATTGTGGGACAGGATAGATTTGAATATTGTGAAACAGGTTATATTTATAATTTTGGGTAAATGGATTTTTGGTTAAACCGTAGCGGGTTAAAAATTTCTACTCATTTTTCTCCGTAGTCCAGTTCAGAGTAGGTTTCTTTTCTGCACTGCATTTCTGCTTCACCGCCTGCTAGCAGCCTAGTAACGCAGCATTACTTTCCAATGGAGACAATCACTTCTCATTAGGCACTTATCTGCCATCTCAATTCTTATTTTTACTATTTTATTGTGTATCAATTGATCACTGAGCCGTGTTTGTTGTTCCTTGGAGACTAACAGTGTATCTCTGTATCAACTCGACATTTATTCTACACCATCAATGTGCATACGTCCGCTTTTTTATATGTCACACATTCTTGCCTTTTTGTCGACATTTTTCCACATTGTTTAATTCGATTCAAACAAATGTTCAATTTCAAATTTGAAAAATTATAGTACTGCGGATAAAAGATAATAGAAATTGTTTAAAATTTTTGAGTCAATTTTATTTTTATGAAACTATACTTGCTCTAACATTTACTTATTGCAATAATGTGAATTGCTAGATTTACAAAGTGACAAGTTTGAATTTATTGGAAAATAAATCATTAGTGGGAAGATTATTCTAATAATGGCTTATTAACAGACAAGTAAGAAAAAATTGAAGGGCCACTAAAAAATACAGAAAGCAAGATAAGAGAAAAAGTGTAAATGAATTATATTCTGAATTTTTCTAATTGATATAGTGACAGCAGTTTAGTTTGGTTTTACTGAACCTGCCCCTATATTTACCTATTCTTCAATGAGGCGTATCGTAGGAATTTCAAAACTTTTTGCATTTAAGTGAAGCACTTCTCGGTGCAGCAGACTGATGGGCAGTTAAATAATTGATAAAGTTTGTTGCCTTAAAAAGTTTAAAGTAGTTCCAAGCTAAATGGCTATAAATGTTGACCTTTACTGTTGTCACATGGTGATTTAGGGTAAATGCTTTTAAGTGCGATTAAGGGAAGGATGCAAAGCAATGACTGTTGTGGATTGAGGTGCCTCTTGGCCTGGTGCTGTGGTGTGAGTGAGTCGGTTGGAGTGTGTTGGTTGGAGTGTGTTGGTTGGAGTGTGTTGGTGTGTCGGTGCGCGCAACCATCACCCATCACGCATGTCGCCTCTGCCCATCCTTGGTTCGGTGTGTGTCGCTAATTGAGGCATTAGAGCTGTGTCATTACTCGGCCTGCCGGGCCGAAGAGTGTCCGGGCGCGCGCGGCACACTGGATCAGCCTTCAATTATCACATTGTCGTCGTGGACCGTGTCACCCACCCTGCCACGCTTCCACATGATTGACGATTCCAAGTTCTGATGCTTATGTTTCGCACTTGGACCATCAGTTCCGCTGACCAGTGTGGTAGTGTCAGAAAGAGAGAGAGAGAGAGAGAGAAATAGTAATCGCCATGCCTAATGGATCGCTGCCCACTACTACTGACTCTGCCACTGTCGCGTAACCATAGATATCTCATTTGTGCGTGTGTATGGAATCACAATTCATCTCCAGACTCGATTTAGCCATCCATCGATTGCTCGTTTCAATCAAAATGATACCTCAATGCAGTAGGGTATCATTTAAAGGCGCAAAAGCTATAATTTTTTACTACTTGCCATTGCTTTGGATTTCGCTTCCGCTGGCAGTATTCTCAATAAATTAACTTTAGCGCTTGATGTTTGGCGAACTGAAGGGAGAAAATGAAATGGGAATAAAGTGAATTGGGCGCGGATTGTGTGGCATCAATATATCGGATGCTTCGATGGCGAGGCACGTACTTGGTCACACTAGAGTGGTTGTAATGAAACACAAATGGAATCACGTTTTGAGCCAAGTGGAGTGACCAGTGTCTCTCGGTGTCGAGCATTGATTGCTGCTGGCCACTCGAGCCGGCACTACCTTTTTGCATTGCTCTAGCCCTCCTCCCAAGTGTCCACTCGTAATTAAGGCACTTTCGTTTGAACAATATTTACTCGTTTGCCTCGTCACTGCCATGTTCACTTGACCACCACTTTACTTTCCCTGTTTCGTGTTTCTAATGAAACTTTTTTTCTGGAAACGGTGGCTTCTCTGTAAGCATTTTTGTTTTTAATTTAACAAATAAATAAATGCATGGCATGCAAAGCAGAACATAATTTGACTAATTGATTCATAAATTTGAATTTTAAGATGTTTAAAGTGCGCTTATTTGGTCTCTCTTCCCTAGACCTCATTGTCTGTGCAGTATTGAGTTAGCTTAAGATCGCTTAGTTGGTCGTCCAAAGCAACCAGGTTATCTTGAGCTGCGAATTACTTTTTTTCTTCATCAAGCCTTAGGTTTTGCAAGAGGGCTAACTTTAAATCCTAGAAAACTCTCACTGAAGCTTGGACAAAGTTAGCGACAATTGATACCTTGGTCTACTTGTTTGGCTTGCCTGGTTTGACTACTTGTAATCCTGTAATTTAAAGCTTTTTCATGATTTTTACGACTTCTTGGTGAACTAAATTGATACAAATATTCTCACAATGCTTATTTATGTCTTTTTATTTCTCCAATTTTCATCTATTTTTGACATGAAACTAATTATATACTTTATATTTATCTTATATATTAGATATAATTTGTGTGAAATTTTTAAAGATAAAATTAAGATGAAATTATAACAATTTAACTTACCTAACTGTATTTTAGTAAACTAGATTGACTTCTAAGTGTAACAGTTCACTTGTAAGTTGTTTGTAATAGAACAACAGAAATGAGTTGCATTGCACACCAATGTCTAATTATAATTAAAAGTTGATTTTTGTCTTTTTTAAAAGTTGTCGCAAAATTGGTTGTTGAATCAAAAGAAAGTTGTCTGTTGGGAGAAGTGACTGTACATGAAGGGCACAATGGCCCGGTGCTCAGTGAGCTCTCATCGATCGGTGCTACTTGTTTACCGAGTGGTGAGCTGACGACACTAGAGCCCTACCATCGCAGTCCTGCTGGCACCGCAACTGTTCTATTTCAATTATTCCCTTCCTCCAACTTTCTTAGCTCGATTTGAATCGATGTCAACACGACTGTCGATCGACGAGTCTCCCTGGCTCCACAAAGTGTTTCTATAACTGCATTACACATTACACATCACGGCGATTTTTACTCAAACACTAAGCCAAATTATAAATGTTGCTAGCCTGGCGTTTTTTAAATAAAAAAACTAGAGATAAAGCACTTTTAATTACAAGCACAAGCACAAACTTATATTTTACTTTGTTTCTTTTGTATTTCAATTTGTTTTTCTCGTGCCGCTATTGTGCTTGTCATGAGAGTCAGAGGGGAAATAAATCAAAAGTAGACCGTGATATACAAGAAATAAATGGGGTGCGAATGCGTCAGACGCAGACACTCGAGCAAAGTGGCTCGCTTGGCTAGTGATTGCAATTGATGGGTGTTGGTGGTGGATGATCATTGATCACCACCGAATAGGGTGAGAGAAAGACACACTCGATTGTTCACTGCCTTTGGTTTAAAATAAACATCACAACCAGGCGAACGTGTTCCACTAAGTGTTAGTAGTGGAGGCTTGATTGTGCGATTATTCCAAATCATTCTCACAACCAAATGGCGCTTGTCTGTCAGGTTTAGTTCACCACCAACTCACACTCTTTGCCTTGAACAGTGCTCAATCGAGAGTGAAACAGTGAGTCGCTCAGTCTGTCGAATGCTGCGGAACGCTGTCAAACAGTTTGCCGTTTGAATGGCCGCCATTGAGAGACTTCATCCAGCAAACGAGTCATTACCACCGACTCGGAGTGCACCATCGCTTGGCTCGAGTCGACTGATTGGCACAGCATGCCACCAACTGAGGCATCGCGCTTCGTCTCGCATTTCTGCGCACTTTGCCTCGTGCCCAACTCGAATCCAGTGCCAACACTATTGGAGCCCCATATTCTACCCTTGTGTGTGAACTGGCTGCACTGGCTCCGTCATCGAGTGGAATGCCAAACAGCATTTGTATTGATTAGGATTACATAAATTCGCGCCAAAAAGCGTTGAACGAAGTGCAGTGGCTAATGTCAATTCTAATTATATTAAACGCAATTCTTGTATGTGTGTATATATATCTTGGGAGCACACGACTCAACTTGCTTCATTGAGATCCACAAACCGGAACTAAGCGATATGAGCCGTTTTGGAGCAAAACTTTGAGGTGTGTGGTAGCCGGGATAAGCGCTGGAGGCCGGTGGTTTCCTACCAGAGTCCCACTGAAAGACGCCATCCCAATGCCACTGGTTTTAGTGCTAATGAGTGTGGCACAATCGAATCTATTTCCATTCTGCAAATGACATTTGCCTGAGTTGCTTTGACTGTCAGTCTTCTATCTGTCGCTGAGCAGCACACCAACCCAACTTGCCTTTGTTGCACTACTTACACGAAAAGCACGAGAAAGGCTGCGACACAAGTCAAGTCACTCAAGCAAACTTTCAACCAAATCCGCCAAATAATAGTCTGACATGTGCTTCTAGGCTTAGTTTGATGTAGTTTACCTGTTTCACTGTTGTACTTTGATAAACAATCTGCTATACAACCAAAAGCAAATCTAATTAAAGCATTTTGTGATGTTACAGACTCAATTCTCGCTAGTAATCACAGCTCGTCTAACTACAACCGGTCAAGTCATCCAATAGAACCATCAGTGCTGAACGGCATTGGCGAAACAAACTCCGAGTTGGAGATTGTGTTACCACGACCAGTGAATATCTCAGTGATTCTCATCCAGTGGTACCCGCCAGCCGTGCGCATTCACTGGGCTTACCACCGACGTGGCCTGCGCAACACTCGCCTTCAAGCTTTTCAGATAATCTACCATCCGGTCAAGTCCAGGTAATGAGCTCTTTTGAAAGCTTGTCATAATTTGTGTACAAATTAGTCTGCGGGTGCTCATGACTCATGAGGAGAAACGCGTGCGGGCGACATCCGCCAGCGACATTATGCAAATGTCACTCCTAGTGTAGCATTGAGGGAATCCATCTAGAGACAGATGGACCGAGCAAACTATGTTTATGGCATTTGCTCGCCAAACTGCCTCCGCCAACTATCATTTTCCTATTGTTTTCTTTTCTTGTTCGATTTCTGTGCGCCTCCCTCTCTTACTTGACGCTTGAAACATAAATTATTTGCAAAAATATTTGATTAGTCAAACTGACTTTCAGCAGAGGCAAATATAAATTAGAATTTGTCAAATAAATTATCTTTCTGAACAGTGTCATTTTGCGCTCCATAAGCTAAGTTATTGCCGTTTGCGAGCACGCTCAAATTTATGGTTTAAATTTGCCATGACACACTTGGGCCGAGGAGAGAGTGGACAAACACGGTAGCACTGAGTACTGTGGCGCTAATGTTCTCTTCACTGCTCTCTTTATCCTTCTCGCCCAAGGTATCGCATCATTCAAGAAGTGCCACCATTCTGCTCCAATCTCACACTGGATCGCCTACAACCAGGAACGGAATACTCGCTGCGAATCAACGCGCTAGCTGAGTCTGGCCAAACCAACCAAAGTCGGTTGGTGCAGTTCATCTCGCCGGACAATGGTGCGCCTTGCCCAATCACCACTGGCAACTAATGCTGTGCTCCTAGAGTCTCGTCGCTCGCACCGCAAGTTCATCAACCGGCCCATCCACACCTACCCGGATGAGGCGATCGAAGGATTGCAAGTGCGTCAGGATGAGGTGGTCATCGTCGTGATTGTGATCGCTGCTTGGATTGGATGCATCTTTATTTTTTTCAACAAATGGGGAAAGATTCGCATGCTGGAGCCATATCAACCACAGTACAAGGAGTCGTTTCACAACTCAATTCACTCGATCCACCCGAAGCCGTCTCGGATGAACACATGCACCTCGGTGCCACCTAACATGATTTCGATTGAGAGTCGCGGCAGTCTCATCCCAGACCGCGAGTTGCTCTTCCACCACAGTCGACTGACGGAGAGTGGTCAGCTGTACCAGTGTGCCTCGGGCACCACCTACCACCATCCCGCCTACCGACCACGCCTCAACTCGGTTTTTGTGGGCAACCCATATCACCGAGAGTCACTCTATCCAGAGCCAAACATGCCTCGCAAGGTGAAGAGTGCCGAAGATCTCAAGTCACTGGTAGTGCAAGTCAACAACAATATACCGTCCACCTCGACGTCAATCTTATGAAAGCTGCCCACATTCAGGGCACATGGTGACCCACACTACATAGCAGTCTCGATTTCTTCTCAAACATTTACCATCAAAAACCAATCCAATGGGAGAGAACCAGTTCTCGACAGCATACATTAGCCTAGTGCAAACACCCGCCTAGAGAAGCAAAAGTGTGGCAGCTGAAGTGGGCCCGGAGGATTGTAAGCCAAGCTCATACATGCGACCGGCACCGGCTGCTGCTTCCTGACAAGTCTTCATTGGATAGTCCAACAATAGCGAGAAACATGCATGCTTCAGCTTGAATCCAATTGAGTTTACTGGTCAAATGAAACCAATTTGATATACCCAGTAGCCCGTTTGTACCAACATAAAAATCTTGGTGCCGATTTCCCAGCCATTTTAATTCGGACCCTTAAAACATAGTGTTGGGTTACCCATTGCTATCTATTCTCAGTTACCCTGCCTGACACTCGCCTTGCAAGTCCACCACCGTTTCTGACTTTATTGATTTTGATAGCTTGCGCCTAGTAGTGGTCAGTGAAGCGACGTGAGGTAATTTGCTAGGGCCTGGTTGTGTTCCATGCTGGTGCCATTGGTTTGATAGTACCATGCAGTGGCCAAACAAGCACAGTGCATGGCTCACAAGCTTCGAAGTATCGGGACCCTGGTGGTGAGGCAAGTAAGGCTGTGTGACAAGCTGTCCGTCCTATATTGCTATGCCCTTGTTGGTAGTTCCATTTATTAGATGTTGCCTACGACAACTACAGCAGCGGCCAAGGTTGGTTTGTTATCGTTTGACACATTAAATTTAAACGAAAAGAAAACAGGGGATTCGAGCCGTGTCCTTTTGTTCCACACCCTGGTTCCGGGCCGATATGTACCTTTACAACTCTACTCTATACTCTTTGTTAATTTATTCTTTTGATAAATGTGATTATTACTACTTCTATCTGGCCGTTAACGCAAACTCTGCAGTGCTGAACACGGCAGTCCACTGCAACATTGATGCCTCTTTCGACGCTAGCCTTACCACGAGAATGCCTCTTCAGTCTCTACAGTGAGATACTTTCACACTACATACACAACAACAACAACAATAACACTTGTCAGATATACACACACAATCTTAGTCAAGTTTTACACTATTTTTTTCTGCTTCATCAATGACATTACCTACTGTGACCAACATTTTTATTACATATACAAATTCAATTCCATATATATATGATCGAATCTCTTTCTCTCCCTCTATTTTTCTTGTTAACTGTTTTTTCAATGTTTAATTACATGTAAGTAAGTTTTTTATTCTGCATACGGCAGCACTAATGACAAATCAAATAAAAATTTAATCATGATCATGACATAATTGGTTGGTTCGAAATTGACAAGGAATGCTGCACGCACTAGGACTCAGTGCGAGTGATGCTCTCACATGAAGTGTGCCACAACTCGATTGTTCTCTCACCATACTGCCTTCACTCGATTCACTCCGATTACACTTCTAGATTTCGTTTAGTTCAATTTGTTGTCTATTTAAGCTTGACAGATAAAGCTCGTTTTATTCAATTTCTAAGATAACTACGCGAGTTTCACTCTTTTGTGATAAGACATACAAAAATTGCTTTACAGTAAGCCTTCATATTCACGCGATTCAACTCTCATGTAACAGTCTTTGACTATGCTTTAGCCAATTTCGAACTTAAACCTATTCTATTTCTGCTTTCTACTTTGTTTCAACTACAAAGCATACTTACTTTGTGAGAGTATGAGAAAAAACATTATTTCACCCAGTTACCATTTTTTCGTACATTAATTGAGACGTCCTTATTGTTTTTTTCTAATAGATTCTACATATGCAAAGACAAACTTTGCGACACTAAAGCTTTGCTTAGCTACGGTTTTGTGGCAATAGGACATTCATTTATATGCTTATACATCATGTATAGGTATAGTAATACGTCAAAAATTTTGCGTAAGTCTTGTGAGTTTCTTAAGTGCAGAGATTCAATCAATCACGCCACACTGTTTCGTTGCTTTGGTCGCATTGAAATTAGTATTGAGCGATATTTAAATAAAACCCGAGGTGGTTTCGGATTGCAATAAAATGGCCACAAAACTCAGATTGGGTAGTAGCGATTGGAGTCCCTGTCTCTGTGATCGAAGCGAGAAGAGGCGCGCGCACACTCGGTGCTTGACCTGTCGAAATAGAATGGTGACAGTGAGCAAGGCACAGTGCACTGCAGTGGGCAATAGTAGTTCAAGTAGTACAGCTCTATCAGTACTGCACAGAGTACTGCACACTCTGCCTAGCAAGTTGCTAAAGTGCTAGTAGCAACGGCACCAGTCAAACCAGCTGTCACCCTCACCTTTTGACACTTGTCTCCACTGGTACATACACGAGCCAAGTAATATCAATATACCTTGCTGCGATGGCCACCACGATGCGTGAGTAAAGAAAGCATTGTATTTAGCAAGGAATCATTTCATCACTTACGTGCACTTGTGCCTAGAGTCCACCATCTACTATTTCTGCTATGGCTCCAACATGCTCACGAGGCGAATGCAGATCAACAACAAAAGTGCCACCAAGTTTGCCAATGCTTTTCTCTCCAACTACAAGCTGACATTTTCGGGCAACTCGCAAGTTTGGAAAGGTGCAACTGCCAACATCGTGAAAGACCCTAATGTAAGTTTAAGAATCTTGTTTATTTATTCATTTGTTCTGACGTAACTCTAACCTAGCAGAACTTGGTGCGTGGTGTCGTATATACACTTGATAAGGCTGACGTGGATAATTTAGACAGACAAGAGTTTGGGTACGACCCAATCGAAGTGAACGTGCAACTCGACACCGATAGCAGCGTTGTCACCTGCCGTACCTACGTGCAAAAGAGTGACTACCAGGCTGGTGAAAACTCGATCCCAAGCAAGCTCTACAAGCAAGTGATAATTCGTGGCGCGGAAGAGCATCAACTCCCAAAGGCCTACATTGACGAGGTGATCAAAGCCTTTCCGGACAACGGCATAGTCGATTGTGGTCCAATAGGCTTCACTTTGTGAGTTCGATCGAACTCTAAAGGGAACAAAAGCAACTCACTCTATGTTTGCCAACCTAAGAATAGAAGTTTTATCATTGTTTTTAATATATATATTATAATATGGAAAATAAAAACGTTTGAAACCGATAATGTGTGAATGGTAGTTGTCACTGGCAGTACATGTGCAATGTGTCTTAGTTGTAGAGGTCGGCCTAAGCGAAGACCGGCTAAGGTAAGGCCGGCTGAGGTACATCATATGGCATAGATGCGGCAGTGTAGTTCACGCTCACCAGACGTGATAGCAGCCTCTGCGCGTGCTCGCTTGTCCTTTCGGTGGCCGGCTGGCTCAGCTCTCAATGTCATGCAAGCCACATGCGAGCACTACTCTCCTCTCTTGTCATTCACCGCTATTTCACTCGCATTTCGCTTTGCTCACGTCTACTTCACTGACCTTTCTCACCCTCGTAGACTTTTACTTCACTTCAAACCACTTCACCAGTGAGCAACAGTTACAACAACAACACAATGGGACGCAAATTCTTTGTCGGTGGCAACTGGAAGATGAATGGCTCCAAGACAGCCAATGCCGAGCTAGTCAAGACTCTGGCCAATGGACCACTTGATTCCAACACGGGTTTGTTGCTGTGTCATTTCATGGAATATTTACAAACTTACTTACTTTGTATTACTTCTTTATAGAGGTGGTAGTCGGTGTGCCTAGTATCTACCTTGCTCAGGTACGCGAAAGTCTGCCACAAAATGTGGGTGTTGCAGCACAAAACTGCTACAAGGTACCGAAGGGTGCCTTTACTGGCGAGATTAGTCCTGCAATGATCAAGGATACCAATGTCGAGTGGGTTATCTTGGGTCACAGTGAACGTCGTAACATTTTTGGCGAAAGTGATCAGGTAATTGTCAATGCATATTTATGCGGATTATCACCACCCACTCACCTACCATTTGTTCAGCTTGTTGGCGAAAAAGTTGGCCACGCACTCGAAGAAGGACTGAAGGTGATTGCTTGCATTGGAGAATTGCTCGAGGAGCGAGAGGCCGGCAAGACTACTGAGGTGGTCTTTCGACAAACCAAAGTCATCTCATGTGAGCATCATTGCAGTGGCATCTGACGTGCATAACATTAATCAATCTTTTGGTAGCACACGTAAAGGATTGGTCGCGTGTGGTGATTGCCTACGAGCCAGTGTGGGCCATCGGCACTGGCAAAACTGCCTCTCCGCAGCAGGCTCAAGAGGTTCACCAGCAGCTGCGTACCTGGCTCTCGGAGAACATTTCGCCTGAGGTGGCCCAGTCGACCCGTATCATCTATGGCGGCTCGGTGACTGCGGCCAATGCCAAAGAACTGGCATCACAGGCCGATGTTGATGGCTTCTTGGTAGGCGGGGCTTCCCTCAAGCCTGAGTTTGTCCAGATTGTCAATGCTCGTCAGTAGAATCTACTTTATTCTTTTTTCCCCAATTTCCGTTCACGTAGAAATGCCTTTATGCAGACACACTAACTGAAATGTGAAATGAAAAATAAAACTCCCTTTCTCTCTTTTAAATCATTTTTTAAAATTATGTTTTTCTGTTATGTCCGTATGTCATTTCGCGGGGTGGTCGGTTCAAGGCCAAAGCTATTAAAGATTTACGAGACACGTTACTAGCATAGCGGAACGCTTACTTAAAACAGTAGTAGTTCTAAATGCAAAATGTGATTATTGACCAAAGATATACTTTGGACACCTTTCAAATGTAATGACATTAAGGCTGATGAGAAAAGGGTTGAGTGCATGGTCACTCTAATGTTCGTAACAAGTGCGCAGCTTTCAGAGATACTTGTTTGGCTGCTAAACTAGGTGAGCATTTTTGCTTATGTAAAACACTGTTCAATGAAGGGGTTGTTGATAAATTTTACCCATGGTCTCTTTCCAAATTCTTGCGTAATTAAAGTACGCTCCCAAATGGATAGGCCATGTGACGTTGTTGGTGTGAGCAAGTGGGCTAGCAAATTGCATCAGAATGCGCGAGCAACGAGGTGAGTTCTGGTTGGTTGGCACTCATATAGCAGCTCGGGCACGGTGGCACTTGGTGGAGCACATGGCGCTCGGAGTGGTGCGCGGTAGCACCCGACTCGACACCAAACGACGGCAAGCCAAACACGCCAGGCAAAACCTCGACAGCTAGCACATGCACAGCACCACGCGCACGAAAATTATTACACAAGCTGATGTAACGCGACCGGCCACATTGCACTTTCATCGTCCGAGCAAGCCTCAAGGACTCAGGCCAAGCATTTCGCGGCGACTAATGGTCACATCTGCCCACGGTGGTACTGCACCATCGCATCATCGCACCCACCGCGCCAGTAGCCACAACTCATTCTTCGCAATCCACTCCTATTGTCTCATTCTACTTTCGTCTCCTCCTTCTCGCCCAACTCGGCAGCGTGCGACGCTTGATCCAGCTACAAGCAGGCACTACCAGCCTGTTGGCGGAATCAGACTAAGTCCGAACTGGCCACCACCATTCCGCCGATGACAGTCAAGTCGATTGGCACCGCACAATTACCACCATTCACCATCGTCACTTCTTCATCATAGGTTGGTGTCATAATATTATACCGGGATTCGTCACCTCCACTATAGGCAACACTTGAAAACCAGTGTCACCATAGGTTCGGTGTGCTTCATTGGGTTTTCGTCATCATTAATTGTGCATACTCATCACTGCCATCAGTGCTGTCCCATTTGTAGTTTCATTTCGAGCTAGCAGGCGATTTGGTTAACTTTAACTCATCATTACCTCATTAACTTGCAAATTCATTTGTATGTGTGTTGATGTTGAATTGTTGTTGATAGTAGTCGCTAGACAAACATCCGAACATAGTAATGTGATCTAATGGTTACTTCCCCCAAATTCCACTGAAGTAGGTTGTGCTGACAACCACTCGTGCTTGTCTCTTTACGGCCAGCTAGTAATGTTTTTTTATTTAGTTTAGTCATAATTTGGCATAGACAAAGGAACCTTGAGCGGTGATTGAGTCAACTGCGTAAACCAGTGCCAGCCGCATCTGTCAACTGACCAATTAGAGCAAATGTCACAAATTGACCCCCTCACTGGCCGGATTGTGCCCAAGCAATTTATTTATGTACTTTTCTGACACTGTTTCTTTATAGTTATTCAGCACAATCATCTATTCATACTCCATCACGCACTTGAGAAGACGTCAAAGACATCATGATTTTTGTGCGCAACTTTGTCAAAGCTTTACTACGGCGTAAGCAAATCGATTCAAGTCATTTGAGTGATACAAATTTAGATCGCTGCCTCTCGACGCTCGATCTCACTGCGCTAGGTGAGTGTAACCGACCGCCTGTTGCCATTCTCATTTCACTTTGCTTTGCCTTCTCAGGCATTGGTAGCACTCTCGGTCTGGGCATTTATGTCTTGGCGGGCGAAGTTGCTAGTCGGACCTCGGGCCCAGCTGTGACAATCTCCTTTTTGATCGGTAAATCTTTATAGTTTTTTGCCTGTCCCATTTATCCTATCTTTAATTCTCAGCTGCCATCGCTTCGGTCTTCGCTGGTACGTTCTTGGTCGACACTATTTAAAGCTGCAGTGTGATATGATTTATTTTTAGGTCTCTGCTATGCTGAATTTGGTGCTCGCGTGCCTAAGGCCGGTTCGGCCTATGTATACTCTTACGTGACAGTCGGTAGAATAAAAAAAATTCTAATAGCATTCTATCCCTTTTTACCACAATTTTTGCTCTAGGCGAATTCATGGCTTTTGTCATCGGGTGGAACTTGGTACTTGAATATGTGATTGGTACTAGATGAGTGGCTTGAATTGAGCATTCTCATATTGATAGCACTGTTTAATTGGTAGGAACTGCCTCAGTGGCACGTGGTTACAGCAACTACATTGACTCTCTGGTAAATGGCACAATTCAAGCACACTTGCGCGAGTACATGCCTATCGATGTGCCGGGTCTCTCCGCTTACCCCGACTTGATGGCATTCTTGATCACATTCTTCTTAACCAGTATGTGCATTGATGTCCGCCCTGATCGATGCTTCACCGCACCTCTTTGCAGTCATGCTGGTAGTTGGCGTGAAGGAGTCCACTCGATTCAACTCTGTCTTCACTGGCATCAATCTACTTGTGGTGGTCTTCGTGGTGATTGCTGGCTCGTTCCATGTTGACTTCCACAACTGGAACCTGTCTCCAGAGGAACTCAAAGCGAGCAATGCAACCAGTGCTGGCGAGGGTGGCTTCTTGCCCTATGGCTTTTCGGGAATGATGTCCGGTGCCGCCACCTGTTTCTATGGCAAGCAAGCTTGTGTTGCCAGTATCTTTTGTGTTTAACAAACTTTGCTTTGAATAGCTTTTATCGGTTTTGACGTGATTGCCACCACGGCTGAAGAAGCCAAAAACCCACAACGTTCCATTCCAGTTGGCATCGTGTTATCACTACTTTTTGTCTTTTTGGCCTACTTTGGTATCTCTGCCATTCAAACTTTGATGCTGCCGTACTATTTGCAAACGGAAGAAATCACTAAGGGTGCACCCCTGCCATACGTATTTGATTACGTCGGATGGCCAGTAGCCAAATGGATCATCTCGATTGGCGCCTTAACTGGATTGTCCACAAGTCTGCTCGGAGCAATGTTTCCATTGCCACGAGTGCTCTACTCAATGGCCAATGACGGTGTCATCTTTCGCTCTCTGGGCAACATTCATCCACGCACCAAGACACCAATACTAGCCACAATGATCTCAGGTATCTTTGCTGGGGCTATGGCAGCGTTGTTCGATGTCAAAGAGCTCGCCGACATGATGTCAATCGGTAGGTTGAGATATTATTCTTCGGGGAATCACTGTCAATCCAAATTCTTTGCTCAATAGGAACCCTTTTGGCTTACACTCTGGTCGCAGTATCCGTACTGATCTTGCGCTTCAGTTATGAAGCGGACAGTATTGGTTTCGATGACATTAATAGCAATCACTGTATCGAAATGCGACCATTGCGTTTTGACAATAGCAACGGTGGTGCGACAAGTCCGGAGAACGAAGTCACTATGGCGGTAGTCTGTAAACAAATCTTCAACATTGATCGATTGACCGTGCCAAACATGTTATCGACACGTGTGGCCACTAGTCTCGTCGTGGCTATTAGTAAGTTTTACCAATGATTTCCAAACAGCTTCTTTCATGGTTTTTGTTTTCAATGTAGCAACAATTCTGGTGATTCTTTGCTCAATTTTGATCTTTCTTGAAAGCCAACTTGTAGAGCTTGAGCTGTTTTCCTTACTACTCACTTCACTGGTCATAGTAGCTCTCTTCGCCGCACTGGTTGCACTGTCAAGCCAGCCACGGTCTACCAAGAAAATATCTTTCCAAGTAAGTACACAGTAGATTTTGTCTAACAAAAATTGGCCGCTCTTCCAAACTCATGACTCCTCAAACGCCAGGTCCCTCTCGTTCCCTTTATTCCTGTGTTGAGCATGTTCGTAAACTTTTATTTGATGTTCAAGTTGTCTGGAACTACATGGATTCGCTTTGGTGTCTGGATGGTTATTGGTAATGAATGAATTGTCTGGTCTTACATATATGAACTTTTAAAATAATTACCTTACAATCTAGGTTTGTCCATTTACTTTTTGTATGGCATATGGAACAGCAACGAACGGATGCGAAAAAGCAAAAAATACTCGTCAGCGACACCCACCCAGCTTGCAGTCCACTAACAAATTGCAACCAATTGTTTTCTAAGCGATCTATCTCGGTTATCTATCTTATATTTCTATCAACTAACCTGCATTTATTTTTTTATAAAACAAATATATCCAAACTTTGTTATTATGCCACCAGAGGGCAATCTAATCTTCATCACAATTGATGGGTCATTCTTGATGGTAAGATCTTGACCTGGTTTACCTTGAATTGACAACTCCAGTATACTATATAAGCTATAATATAAAACAAATACTTCATTGTGAATTTTTCTTAAAATTTACGAATCTCCAGCCCATTTTAAAACATCAGAGCAAAACTGGAGCACGAATCAAGGTGCACTGTTTCTTGTCACTGACTCAAGGTTCATATCGTTTACAAGGGACCAAGACTAATGACTTAGGCCAGGTGTAGATGAAAAAAAATGACAATTGCTAGCGGCGGTGTTGTTGGCATTACTTTAAAGGTAGTGGAGAGGTAGTAGTGAAGATGGTGGAGTGGCAGCAGGCCCAGAGAGCACCCACGCACGCGGCGGTGAGCGCATTTCTTCTCTCCTTGATCTAGCCTATTGCCATGACATCGCACTGTGCACTGTTCCCTACTGTTGGCTTACCCACTATTATATATCCTTCGTCGATTCGTTTATTGTTGGGCTCGTTCGTGTGGGCGGAGAATGGAGTGCGGCCTGAGCTAGCCACTCAGCAGGCTGATTGACGCGTTTAGGCATCGTATTCTTTAAAAAAAGGTGCGGCTTATCAATCACTGGTTTGTGTTGATGTGAATAGACTAAATAAAAGTATGATGGTATCACACTTGCAGAAGGTAAGTCACACCTTGTTTTCAAATATGTTCATCCTTAAACACACTAGTCGGTTTGTTTTAGGCGTTGTTATCTGATAGAAAAAAGCGCGGTCTATCTATTACTAGTTGGTGTTGATGTGAAGAAACCAAGGCAGATAAACCACACCTCTTTGAATTAGAGATCGATGTGTTTGGATGGTAGGAGCGGCGCGCGTCTTGGCAGTGGTGGCTTGCAGCGCGCACTCGACTCGCGGCCTCGCTCAGCCCATGGGCTCGTTCCACCACCACCGACGCGCTCGGCTCAGCTCGGCTCCACTCGCTTTGGCCATCGCCGCGATTCACACACCGTCGTGATCGGTTGTTTGGTGTGACCTCACCTCGCCGCGACCACTCTGGTGTCACTGGCCTTCACTTTCTGGTCATCTGATCTCTCTTGTTGAATCACACTGTTTTGATCTCTATCTATCTATCTCAATCTTTGGTCTAGTGCTTCGTTTTTTTAATTAAATTAGTCCATTCCTTTTCGATTCATTTTTACATTGCTCATTCTTGTTGTTTATATACATTCACTGATAACTTTGGTCTTTTGGCCATATCTGGTGAGAAGGATCCGGACATCATTAACTCGACTTGTTTCTGTTAGCACTAGCTCGTCAAGATGAGCCAAATAGGGCTTAAGTCCATGCGACTCCTAACTCTATGTCTCTTGGTTGGATCGCTGGGTGCTCAAAAAGGTAAGTTCCGTAACTAGTCTGAATCACTTGTTATTTCTTGTTTCCGGTTTCCCCCGGTGACTAATTAAGTATAAATTGTACCTGGAGAATTAAATTATAATTTGTCCACAATGGATTTTTATATCTTTGTTGACTGACAACAATAAACATGTCGCAATTCTGGCCAAGTGTGCACTCGAGCGGATTGATTAGCGGTAGCATTATCACCTTTGAAACCGTACTTCTAATGCACAGTTGTAATTTTTGTGAAAGGCAACTGGACAAGAAGATGACATGCCAATGATATGTGTGGACAGTATTTTGGCTATTTATTGGTTGAGGCAAACCCCGTTCCGGGCGACATTGGCAGTGTGGCATTATCAGTGTTAATTTCTGTTTACCAATCTACTGTTTCCCTCGGTAACCGAGCCTGGCAAGCGGAGTCGTCTCTCATTTACTCAGAGCCTGCCCCACAATCAAACCACTCATGCATTGTCTGTGTCGATTCCCTTCGTCACTGTCAAGCATACCATTTGTTTTCTCCTTTTTCCCCTAGTACCAGACCTTATGAATCTTTTTCATTATTAACGAACCAATATTTTGTATTCTTGAGTCGCAGTCTCGATGATTGCTACCTTGCTCGAGTCAAAGTGGCAGGGATGGCACCAGTGGCCGGATGGTGGTACCACAGATCTTACACTCGGTGTGCGGGCTGTTGTCAAGTCAGTTGAAGCTCGTTTTACGGATGATTCATCAATGCTTTCCTTTTCTGTCTCACTCTCAGCTGGGCGCGCAACTGAGCGTACAGAGGCAAATGGCATTTGGGGTTGAGCTGGCGCATCTCGCTTTGTCACGAGTGCTCTTTCTCGGAGCAACTCTCGGGTTCGTGGGTGAAGCAGACCGCGCCTCCCTCTTACCACCACATATAGCTGCGAGTTCATAGCCAAGCTCGCTTGACGTCAACTCTTCAGGTGTGTCATCAGCTAGACAACCAATCTCAGGCAGCCAATCTAATGAATATGTGTGTGTGTTATTAAACTCTTCCCTTGTTCCAGTAAATTGTTCCTAGCTTCCAAAAAAATTTAATTATATTCCCAAAAGTACACCCAAAAACGGTGCCGTTTGGTTCGAGTAGAAATCGATGGTGATCACTCAGGTGTCGGGTTAATTGAAACTCCATTTGAAAGCACTTCGGATACTTAGATGGTGTCCGGCGATGTTGCTCTCTCTTGGTCTCTGGCACGCTTGCTGATGGCACCAAGTGATGCGAATTTCCGTTCCAGTCGTCAGGTCGCTCATCACTGTTATCAGCGATGCTCCTGATGTGGTGCAGAGGATACTGTTGGCAATGTGCTCGGTCACGGATGTGCCACTGTCTGTTGTGAGGACAACAGTGCTCGGGCGGAAATCGAATCCGAATAGAATTAGTTCTACTTCCGGCCAGGCACGCTTGTTGCCTCGACCATTGGCGCCACTTTCACTCTAGCCTCAATCGCTCTACTCTTCTCCACCAACTCGGGCAACACTCTTCACTCGTCCCACTTGGCTCTTTTCTCGGAATTATTTTTGCCACTATCTCCATCGTTCGTCTTAAGTGACACTTTTGCATTTCTATCTTCTCTTTCGAATTGAGAAAAAACTTTAAAATTGCCGAAACTAAGAATAGTTGGTGCGGTGTTCACGGCTGCCACTGCTGTCTCGAGTTCTTTAGTGTTCAAATTGAAGCTGGGTGTTAGGTTGGGTCGGCTTGTTATCTGTTTGCCAAGTGGCAACTGGCTTCACTGACGCGAATGGATTCTCGCCTCGTACGGACTCATTCCCGTTTGCCTACATTCATCTTATCTGGTTATTTTTAACGGCTTTGCTCGAGTATTGCTGCCAGCGTCAATGTCGCCGTTGCACTCTATGTACTGGCTCGACTAATTGATTTGCCTGTCCGTCTTGGCACATACTGGGTGGCAATGTCGCCGGAGGAAGCATCGATTGGCTACACTGCTTGCAAGCCCAACAACTTGATAGCTCATCGCAAACACCGCTCGTTTTTCTCTCACGTTGGTTGGCGCGCGCCAAATGGCTTTACTATGGCACCACATACCAACATTGACACTGACGTGGCGTTCATCGAGCGCTTGCCCAAAATGACCAGTAGGGATGCAAATGCGCCCTTTACACGGCCATGGTCGACTCATTTCCTTGCACGAGTTCCACACGCCGCTTCCATTTGCTGTGTGTCCACTCTGCTCGCTCATCTTCATCGTGGGCACTAAACACGAATTAAACCCGTATTTAGCATTTCTTTGTTTGGTGGCTTATCTTGTTTGTTTGCTTCGTGTGACACGGTGGGTTGCATGGCACACTGCAGTGACACCACATCACCGTGATTGATTGACCACTCTCATTTGATATCGAGTTTGTCTAATTGAATGCACTGCCGGTGCCCAGTATTTTGTGTCCCAGCTTGGTCTAATCTAGCCCACGAACTGGCTTGAGAGTGCGTGAGGCCATCGATGGGTACCATTTGGGCTAGTAGATGAGAAGAACCGATCTCGCTGATTGCCACCGCCTGCTTTGCTATCTTTACCTCTATATAACGTGCACTCCAAGGGACCATTAATTTTTGTCTCGCATGTCATTATGCATGGATTTTGATTATCGGTCCAGGCGGGTCTCCAATGGGTGCCACTGGTGAGGAGTATCGACTCACACCCACCTCACTCCAGTTTAGAGCGCTGAAGCAGTTTCTTGCAAGCCATCACTCGCCAGATCACTGGAATGGCCTGCACGCTGTGACGATGTGTCATAAAGACTTGCGCGACTGTTCAATGTTGGCTGGTGGCACTTCTGCGAATTGGTTGCAGCGGCACCTTTGTGTGGTGCTGACCTCGACTCGCCAATCACACTACCATAGTGAGTGAGTCAAATTGATAGCGCGTACGTCGTTGGCCGATGGCACAGCGGGACAGTTAGGCTCAACTGCGTGCCACTCGCCAACCCACCACCGATTGGTGGAATTTTACTCACATAGCCCAGTAATTCCGAATAATCTTATTGTTGAGCAATATTTGGCTGAATTGCCTCTTTATCATCATCATGATGTTTAATAATTAAAGTTATGCTGCTTTTGTGTTAGCTCTTTCTCATGTTTTAAAGTGAGTGCATGGCGACTATAGACCGAGTAAATGACCACTGGCTTGGCAGGTCTACCTAGCGGACTCACGGGCTTACCATTACTGTTGGTTTTTAATTCGATTCTACCCAGTGGTGTCCTATTTGTCTATAGCCAGTATGGCCCGGTTGTGTTCGGTTTGCACTGGCAACGGCGGGTGACCTCTGCTTCACTGGCCTATTGCGCGACACATGCTACCCTACCGGTGTGGATCGACTCGGTGGATCGCTTTCTCTATTAGCATCCGATATCGCTTTTGTTCCTTTTTGCGTGGGCTCGATCGCGATGCCTGTTTTCCCAATGATCACCATCAGCGCTACATATTTATGAAAGCACACACTATGCTCTCGTAATTGGAGTAAGACAAACAACAACAGTGCCGATGAGTAATGGTGCTGCAGTGGAGCAAAGACGTCCTGCGCTGACTTGGCCTGATTTGATTTACATTCTACCAACACGCTTGCTATCCACCCACCAAACTGGCATCACACTTGGGCTCGCCACTGGATAATCCTGGCATGCTGCGCTCTCCGCACTAGTTGCCCGATCACCGTCTCTGGCATCGTCCTGATTGAGATTAATGCACTCGATTCAAACCGAGCAGCTGTTTCGCTTTCACTTTCTTTTACTTTGTTTCTTTCCGCTCCATTGTTGTTTTGCCATGTTTATGAGACAAAAGACACTCACTTATACTGGCTACCAAGTTACTCATTGATTCTGCGATCGTCGAACACAATAATTGACATTTTGTACATTTATTATTAAGTAATAATATATGACTAGTAAATATAAAGGTTCGTCAGGTGTAGTAAAAGTTATCCACTTGGTTGGTAAGATAATTTAATGAGTATTTGTCCTGAGGCTGGTTTAGAATCCTCGAGAGATCGGTGAAAACTCGTACGTGCATTACCTTTTGTGTTGATAGCTACCTCTCTTTTTGTTGCTTCTGGACACTCTAACTCCTCTTGTGCTACCATATTATTTTTGGAGTTTTTTCTCAAATAGCTTTTTATTGACTTCTAACATTTAATGTGGATTATTTTCAAGTTAGCGCTGGAGAATGAAAGCTTGACTTTGAGTTGACACTGACGTAGCGTTGGGCCTATTGTTGACTAGTTTGGTCAGAGAATGTTGGCCAGCACAATGCTAATTAGCGCCGTACGCAATTCCCAAATGGCTTCTTTTTTGCTATTTCTATGAACTCAATGCTGACGATCAATCCACGCGCGTGATGGGGTAAATTGGAGTTGACATCGGTGGCAAACTCAAGATTAGTACCGCGATAAATATCAATTATTATCAATGTGCTCTGGTGGGCTACTTAGCTTTAGTATCCATGTGTGGCTCATCGATTACATTGACTTCGGATCTTATTGGTCCAGGCGCAATGCAGTCACTCATCCATAGAGTCGTCAGTGAATTGGATTGTCTATTCGTTTGCCCAATGGTTATTGATTTCCGATAGTTACAACAGTTGTTTTTAGCTCTTTAGTAAATCTATATTACCAAATGGCAAAGATGAGTTAGCATGTTGTCTGTGGCATACCTGTGCCGCAGTACTTGTTTCGCAGCTCGTCAATCTGTGGCCTACAATGTGCTGTTGGATCGCTTGTTGACGCAAGGGTGCTGTCAATTAGACGCCACTGGGTACTGACAATGTACTATTGGCGTTTCCCAGCGTCCCTGCATCTGGTCTTTTGCTAACCATGATAAGTGGCAAAGCAGAGTGATGACAGATTAGCGTTAATAGTTCACTCTCCGGGTCCATGCAATATCTCTTTGCCCTTCACCATTTTCATCAGTGGTAGTGTCTAAATAGTTAGTCTGGTCCGAGCATCCAATTTGGTCTCACTAACCTCGAAATGGCTAAACCCAACTGTGCTCTAGCTTCAGTCATGCAGTGCTGAAGCAATTTGCTAGAGTAACCCTTTGTCATTTGTGGCCACAATAAACTCTGCACCGTCAACAGTTTAACTCAAATTACACGCCGCAGAGGCTCCATCTCGGTCGATGAGATGGCTCGATCTAACTCATTCACCATCTGGCGCATTCACTCAGCACACTCGCCGGATGTGCTTGACTTGGAAGTTCGTTTATAGCGGAGCTCTCTTGGTATGAGGCCAAGGTTTAATCAGACTTCACTGTAAGGACCTTAAATTCTAAAATTTTTGAACCCCAAACTAAATCGGTGCCTTAACACAAAACGTTCTATAGAACTATAGCTTGAATTCGGGAAAGAACAATACCGTATCTAACGAAAGAAAGTGAGAGAGATTAGGTTAGATTATTGTGAACAGAAATCGATAGAGGTTAGGTTAGGTTATTGGGGACAGAAATCGAAAAGGTTAGGTTAGGTTATTGGGGACAGAAATCGAGAGAAGTTAGGTTAGATTATTGGGGACAGAAAGTGAGAGTGGTTAGGTTAGGTTATTGGGGACAGAAAGTGAGAGAGATTAGGTTAGGTTAGGTTATTGGGGACAGAAATTGAGAGGTTCGTTAAGATTATTGTGAACTAATTTATAATTGATTTTGGTTAGGTAAAGTTATTTTTGATACTTTGTGTTTAATTCAAATCAATCTGGTAAGATATATTGTATATTTAAACTATAT
>DVQH01000486.1:0-23152 GCA_018231625.1 Papilio phestus
ATTTCCTTCACGAGGAAAATATATCCTTCTTTTTATTTCTACCAGGGAAAAAAGAGACTTGGGGAGAGTTTTTAGGGAAAATTTTGGTGGAGATTGACTGAGAATGAAGTACGGAAGAGATTTGGTGTTTAAAAAAGCAGATTCAAAGATAGGTCCCGAAAGAGATTTAGAATCGAAAAAAAGATGGTTTGGAAGGAAAAAGTAGCCCCGAAAGATGTAAGAAGAAGTACCAGTATGATATGTTGAAGCCAAATGGCAGTGATGAGCCCAAGCCTACACTGACAGAGCTGGCTCTAAGTATATTTAAAAACTGTGCAATGGCCTAGTTATTCCTGTTTTTGTGATTCCCTTGTTTTCGGTGGTGCTTGTGGAGCGAGTGGAGTGAGTAATTGGATTATTGTTATTAGACTTTACCTTACTCGAGCTTTTGATTGAGTTTGGATTTTGATGGACAAAAGACAAAAAACATTCTATAGTTATTAAGGATGCAGGATCTGTGGATAACTCCGTTGGTTTTTCTGCTGGGGGTATTTTAAATTACTAGAAAAACTAGAAACAAACTACAGTATAAGTTTGTACGTTTTGTTCTAATTAATTAAGATTTTGCCACAATTCGGTTGTCCGGCTAGTGTGCTACGCGCTTGCTGCGGCTGACCAACCTGAGCTTTGGTAAAGTGTTCAGTCCAAAATAGAGTATTTAGCGGTGTAACAGGAAACTTTTGGTGGCCAAAACGTATGGCCATGCTGTTGCTTAGAATGTTGGTGCATAGATTGGTTAGGTTTTTGATCATTTTACCCTAATTTAGCTTAGGTCCAACTTGTAAAAGTCACAATACTGCAATGTTGCAAGTGATAAATTAATCCAATTACAAGCTCGTAGCTAGAGTTTTTGCAGCAGGCAACATTTCGAAGAGGCATAGTGTTGGGTTACCCATTGACGCTCAGCACTACTATAAAGCCCGCCCCCAAAGAGAGTGCTCTGCGAGCAGCGCGCTCGATTCAAATCAAATCTTGTCCATGAGCGCCCTAGTAATATTGCATCAAAGTGATCTTTTTCTCTGAACCGCTTTTGGTGCATTTCACTTTGTAGTGATTAAACTTGGAAGCAAAAGAGAGTTGCCCAAATGCACAGCACTTTGCACTGTTAACCGAGCGCGGTCTTGATTAGTCGCGCCATACCAATTGGACCAATCTAGTTTGTTGATGAGTTGCAAGGAAGCAAATCACTGCAATTACTATATTTGCTAACTATTCAGTATTGTCGCGCACATACTCAGTCTACAATCAACAGTAAGACAGGTAGATTAATCGGTACCGATCAATCCAGGCAACACGACAATTACTGCCGACTGCACACAAACAGGTAAACGTTAGTCCGATATCACTTGAATGCTAGAATGATTTTGCCATACTTGTTGCCGCATCGTTGACTTGCAGACAGTTTCGTTTTGAATGCATACGCCTGATTGCCATTACCGACATTGCACGCTCATTTTGCCAACGCTAGTCTGTAAACTGTCAGCAATCGTTCTATAAGACACACCATTGAAACAATAATTAATCCAATTATGATTACAAACAGACCAACAAGTGCCACTAGTGGCCTTTAACTTGCCATAAGTTTGCCCCTTCCTTTTCACATGCAAGGGTCGAATTTCCAATACAACGTGCTTAAGGCAACTGAACAATACAAATACCTACTCATCACTAGCTCTAGTTTCCTATACGCATTTTCTACATTTTATAATAATATATATGTAAAAACAAATATTTTTTTATTTAAACACATAAGTGCTATTATAAAAAATAAAATATGAAAATTAAAAAATATACTAACAAGATGATCTTAGAGATCGGAAAAGAATATAATGTAAAAATAATTAAGAGATGATTTCTTGAGAATAGCCACCCTCTTCTTCATCATCATGATGGATCACAAGTTCATCATTAGAAGACTTGAACAACTTGTTGAATGTGGGCCGAAGCAGAACGTCATTGTAGAGGAACATTCCAGTGAGTAGAATAACAAAGCCACCCAGTTTGATAAAGCTGAATTGTTCGTGTTCGAAGAGCAAACTAAATACCCAGATAATGATAGTACGCACTGAGTCAAGCACAGTTCGCGTAGTGGCAGACAACTCCTTGGTCACACTGATTCCAGCAAAGTTGAAAAATGCTATGCTCAGTACCGTTCCTAATCATCAAATTAAAGGACATTAATCATATATTCGATTAGAATCTAAAGTTAAATTACGAGATCTTACCCGAAAGACCAGTAGCTACTTCCCAGCTGTTAGCAATCTGATAAAATCCATCAATTGCATCTTCGACCTGACCATCGGGATTGACAAAAATATCTTTGCCAACATGAATGAAATACATAGGAACAAGAAGAATGGAGAGGGTGGTGAAGCCAAAAATGCCTTCCCAACCCACTGCTTGCATGGGCGACACGTTCTTGCCGGAAACAAACTTTTCTTCGATAATCATTTGGGAAGCAGTTAAAATCTGTGCCACAATAATCAAAGCGTCACCTACAAATAAAAAACATCACTATAGTGGATTTTACGTAAGTATTGATTCAAGCTTTACCGATAAGTTGATTAGTAACCGATTTGCTTCCCCCGCTGTGCTTCAAAACATCGTTCAAACCTTATTTTGAATTTTAACAATTTAAAAAGATAATCAATAGCAATAGAAACTTACCAACAACAATTAGTCCAGCAAGGATAAAAATAATGCCAAGCCATTCGTAAATCTTCAGTCTACGACGCAAAAAGATAATTGAAAGAATGCCGGTAAAGATAATCAAAGCACCACGCAGCATTTGAAAGCTTGATGATGTAGTTTGGTTAAGACCAATGTACATTAGAGATGTAGCAGTCATATCACACAAGGCCGGTGGTAAAAAGATGAACGGATTAAAACTCCGATTGCCTTTGATTGAGTCGGGCAATTGATCTTCAGTATAATCCTTTCTTCTGTAGTAACAGTACATTAAATGGAAGGCAAGATAGCACAAGGATTCACCAAAAAACATTCCCACTGATTGTAAGAATGGATGGTTAAACTGTCTGAGAGTGCCATCACGTCCTTTTGAATAACTTTCGTCGGCCCATCTAAATTTTTAAAATAAAAAATACATAAGTAAACAAACCATTTGATAGAAAACATACTTAGTAGCCAGTGTATTGATCGACCCAGTGATGACCATTAAAAATGCCAAAAAAAACTGATACTTGGTCCAAGCCATCTTTTTTTGGTCAGAGTAGTTTTCAATATAAAATAAAAAAAGAGAACGTTCAACACCAACCGGCCAAGTGGTAAAATAAGTGTTTAAGTGATATATTGTGGTAATGAGTAACGCCCAACATCAGCCACTACTACTGGCTGATGATAATCTATTTAAGCATTTTAAAAGTTCGATCATTTATAATACACACATATACATAGACTCATACAAGTGGATGAGCAGCGTTTATTACTTGTAAACCCAAACAATCTGAGAGAGAGAGAGACAGAGAGAGAGAGAGAGAGAGAGAGCAGCGACAGTGGCGGCAACCCTCAACGCGTCATCGAGTGGCTTGCGCAAAGGCGAGAAGTTAAAATAGATGAAGTGGACGGCATGCGGTGTGCATTTCGAGCAGATGCCGTGGTCGCTAGGCTCTCAGGCCATATCGCCCACTTGCCACTGAGCTATAACTCGTATATTACCCTAATATCACATCAATCGACCAAATCACATTACTCGTGATCCTCTCTTGCTCAATCCCTCATTGCAACGACTAATGAGAGAGAGAGAGAGCATATCAAGGTAATCTTGCAATAAACATACATTGTTGGCAATACTAGAATCCAGATGGTACCGCAGAGTGTTGACTCTTTGCCGATCCACCAGTATTTATTATATATTACATATATTTGTCATATTTCTTTTATTTATTTCAATAACGTAGAATATAGTTGTTAAATAAAAAATAAGCGGATATATATAAAAAATAAAATGAGTATGTAGAGTATTAAGAGAGAGAGAGAGAGAGAGAGTTAAGATTTAAACGGCTCTGTAGATTGAGAACAAGTTATAAAAGTCGCTGATCGTCATGTTGTTGTATTCCGAAGTAGCGTTCTTATGGTAAACATTCTCACTACAGTTCTCGATCAACTCCTCGATTGTATCGCGAATAATAAACTTATGCACATAAGTTTGTCTGTAATAGAAACCCACAAAAATTAAATAAATTGACACAAACTATTTTTAGCGAATAATAACTCCAAACACTTACTTGGTTTGGCCAATACGGTTAATTCGACCAATTGCTTGCAATTCATCAGCCTTGTTGATAATTGAGTTAATGAAAATCACATGAGACGCTTCGGGGAGATTGAGACCTTTACAAGCAAAATTGGTTGGTAGCAATAGAACATTGATAGAAGCCGTAAACTTAAAATTTTTAAGTTTATCGTTAAAATGTTTGTCAGAAGCTCCCGATACGTTGAAGCACGGCATCCCGTTATTCTTCAATGCCGTTTCCATTCGATTTAACATGGCTGCCCAAGAAGAAAAAATGATAATCTTTTCATTGGCATCAATTATCTCTTTGACACATCGAATAATATGGACCAACTTGGTTGAACAACTGCCTAGAACTAATAAAATTATAATGATAGCAAATAGTTTAGTGTCATGACAACGCAAAATTTTCCAAGTTCTAACCTTTAATCACTTTGACACTCTCTTTGGTTTCTCTGGCTGGAGCATTGAGGTTTACCAAAGTTAAGTCATTGTTGTTGAAAGGTCTCCTACAAACTGGACATCTAGGTGGAACGATTTTGGTGAGACACTCACTACAAACCATGTGGCCACACTGAATAACGACATAGTTGACCAAATCGACCCAACATATGGAACAAACACGCGACTCAATGTTATCTTTGTTTTTGAGGTTCTTCTTCAAGTTAAGGAGATATTTAAGACGACCGTATGTTGTTTTTAAATAGTCCTCAGCCACTTCTTCATCATCTTTGAAACCTCCTTCCAAAGTTTCGAAATCACTATCACTTGAAAAGTCCATATGCACATATCTCTGCTGAGCCTGTCGCAGTTCATCGATTTGATTGATAAATTCAAATATAACAGTCCAGTACTTTCTGTAAATCTTAAATTCCTTTTTACATTCCTCGTAGTGAGCAAAGAATTTGTCAATCTCTTCAACCATCAATTGGTAATCATCGACCTCCTTGCTAACCTTAGTTTTGAAAAACTGAGCAATTCTTCGAAGCCAACCCATTTTTTCGTTATCATTCCAGTTGGTTTCCTTAGTAGTATCCTTTCCGATTATAACCGAGTCTGCCATTTTACGACGAAGAATCTGCTTCTTAATCTTGACTGTGAATAACAGCTTTTCATACTCGTCAAACTGTGCTTTAGCTTTACAGAGGATGCACTTAGAAACGTTCCTATTCTTGCGGATATGACAATCAATGCACTGCATTGAGTTTTCTGCAAAATTGGCAATGTCAAAGTCTTCAAAAAGTTGTAACATTTTACTTCGATTTTCAGTGAGCGAAGTAAGATAATCGGTAATTTTGAATTCGATTGTGGCGATAGAACGTTCGTGATTGGTAGCAAACAAGTCGAAGTTAGCCATTTCACCGAGAACTACAATGATGTCAATCTCTTCGTTGTAATGCTGAACCAATTGGTTTAAAGCATAGATGTACCATTTAAAATTCAGTTTCGAATTCTAAATAATTCAACACCATACAAAACATAAATAAAAACCAAAATAAAACTATTTTATTAAAATACCTTTTTGAGATCATCGCATTTCTTAGTGACTTGTTCCCGAGATACGTCTAGAGAATTGCACGATTCCTTCATGTTTGCAATGTATTCCTTGAAAACTTGCTGCGCTTTATATCTCCACAAGCTGTCCTCCTCTACGATGTCAGGTGCTGTAAGATTTTTAAGCTCTTTAACTAATTCCTGTTAGATAAAACAAATTCAATCGAACCAAGTTATTATTATTATTATAATCAAAACAACTTGCAAGCATACCTCATCCTTATTTTCTACCAAAATATCGCCGTCGGGAGATTTCTGCAGACAGCCAAATATTTCAACAATTTGCGCCATATTGAAATAGATGTGATAAATTTGCGTCTTGTCTGTTCGAAAGTCCACTTGGTTTTTTTCAATCGAACTCAAGGCAGCTCGATAAACATCAATTGCAAGTTTGCAATTTTTCTGTATAAAACAATGATATATCAGTCAATAAAAGAAATATCTAATGAAAACCGAGTTTAAACTGAAATTTTTTACAAATGTGATCTAGAGATAAAAGAAAATGTACATACCAGTCGAACGTAAAGAGCAGCCAAACCGTTCATGGCATTAATCTTCTCTCTATGAATCTTCTCACAGTCATATTTGGAATCGTCAATCATTTTATCTAAAACATCTTGTAACGATCCGAATTCCATTTGATTGATTCTGGAATTGTTTGTCGCTTGAGTTACCTTCATTTTCTGAATCACTTGTGGATGGCAACAGATCTGACGAAGTTTCAGAGCAAAAGCAAACACCTTAGTCTGTATGCCGGAAGGCAGATCTGTCAACTTAGTGTCGAGAGGATACCGCTGCAAAAGATTATAGATTGATCTCTTGCAAATGGTGGACTCACTCAGGTAAAAATCACGCTCAATTTGGGAAAAATCCAATTTTTTCTCAATTATAATCGGTTTCAATAAACGAATTTCATTTTCCACCTCGACCTTTGGAGTTCGCCAAAAGCATGAACTCAAAGCACTTATTAGTGGACCGGAATCGCCTAATATTAAAATCAAGTATTACATTAAGATCAAATGAAGAAAATGATTACCTTTGCAAAAGGGATAGTTCAAAGCATGTTCCCAGATAAACTTGTTGGTGTAGGGCTCAAATCCGATGAAGCAAAACAAGCCATAAAGATCTTGAATGCCACGCTGAATCGGTGTTCCCGTCACTGCCCATCTGTTGACAGCACTCAGAAGATTAGCCATCTTGAACGTTCTGGTCAAAGTTCCTTCAACCAATTGGCCTTCATCGAAGCAAAGTCTCCACCAATTAACGGAAACCAAGGGTGAAATCGAATAAAAATATCGTTTGAAACTACGAAAGTTCCCTTGAAATGAAGACAAAAAATCCACTTCAGCTCTCAAGATGTCGTAAGTAGTGATCACTATATCGTTCTTTGCTAAATTGGGAGGTGCAATATATTCTAGATATATATTTAAAGAAATTAACATGTATAAATATAAATAAAGTATCCGAAACAAGTAAAATAACAAGACAAACCATTCCTGACGCCACAATAGCGATAAACCTTGATTTCTTCGGTGGCATGGCGTTTTAATTCGGATATCCACTGGTCAATGATTGAAACGGGACATACAATTAGAGTGCTTGCTGAGTCAACCGGTCCATGCATCCAACATCGACTGCACAGGTATGGAAAGTCATCTTCATCTTGCTGATAAAACGAGCATTCAAGATGTTGATAATTGCCGCAAAACAAGCATTTGATTAAATCGTCTTTTAAGTGAAATTTTTCAGATAAACATTTTTGCTCCAACTCTTGCAAACTAAGATCTTCATCAATGTCAAAAGAATCAACTCCACAGTTGCATTGCAAAGAGCCTATTAATTTTAAAGTAACAAATATTGAAAAATATATAACATTTTAATACAATAAAAAATACCTTGGAGTGGATTCTTAGAAAATTGAAAAATATTTCCATTGTTGACAAGAGTTTGAAAATTATTATCCACATATCTTTTTTTGTGACTTAAAATCAAAGCAATCATTTCCACTGTTTTTCCAAGACCCATTTCATCAGCGAGTATTCCACCGGGAAAAATCTTGTGATTCATACGATACTGATCATAAACTTGTTTGCTCACAAAATAGCCTAACAACTCATGATAATACCACTCTTGACCATCGAATGTATGCTTCACAAAATAATCAATATTGTAATCAATTTTATACTGTTCTCGCATTTTCATCCATTTCACCTGAAATAATTGTAATAAATCGTTAGTTCATTTTCATCATATTAAAGTTATCTTAAATACTCACAGCTCTTTCTTGATAAGGCCAGAGCGTAGGAATAAGACTCTCTGCACATATCGATGGCTCATCGCTAAAGTTCAACTCTTTCTGAATGTTGTACATATCACAATAAAAAGAGGAAATTCCAAGATTATCTAGAAATAAACAAATTAATTGTACTTTGTCTAATTTAAAAGCATACAACATACCTGAAAATTCTTGTATAAGATTTTCATCAAAGTATTTATAATCAAAAATAAATGACATCACTGACATTATACAGTCATTCTTAGAGTTAAACTCTTTTATAAACTTATCATAGTCATTATAAATTACTCCTCGATGCATAAAAACTTTAATTTTCAAAATCTTGCTTGTGGATTCAATGTATCCATTGAGCGTAAAAAACTTTTGCTTTTTGAAGTGCTTGCATATAGTTAAATTGCTTTGAGTCGAATTTAAATGACCAACAAATGAGATTTCATGAAGCTCCTGTTTATTCTCAGCAAAGAGCAGCAAAAACCAGTTAGTGTCAGTAGCAAGAAGATATTGTTGGATAGAGGCGCATGTTTGAAATTGATAGTTTAGATCTTTAAAGTTTACATCTAATTCAACTATCTCCAAAAACGAATCTGGTAAAAAAATAATAATTTAAAATAAATAATGAAACATATTCCGAGAGAAAAGTTTAAACTTGGTAGGTACCTTGCTTTTCGAGTGAGGTAGTCAACTCACAATATTCATAGGGAACGTTTTCTCCTATAAGGTCATGTTTACTGATAAACTCATGAATTGCCTTGCACAGTTTGATCTTCTTTGCACCAGCAGACTCCGATTTGTCATTAGCTCGAGAACGCTTGCGAGCCATTTTTAGCGTACAACTTGTTTATAAGATTTTATATAAAAATAACCATCATATGGATGTTGGATTGATGAAGCAAAGAATTGCTCATTCTTTGGTTGTGACACTGAATGTAAGCTGCAAAAACTATGTGCCTGGGCCTGCACACTTCTTTGTGATTGTCTGGATGGGTTTCACTCGAGTATACTCCAGTGTGCTTCCAACCTCTCAACTGAGCATGCTTGACCGGCTTAGTTGCTATTACTCTCGCTAGAGGCCTCTGTCTATTCATAGATATTTCCACCATTGCTGATTGATGAGTTGTGCAATCTTCCTATCGCTTCCTCATATTCTATTGGGTTGCCTAGACAAATCGATTAAGATCTAATTAAACTGCCATTTGTGTATCAATAGTTACGTAGATAAATAATTTTAAGTTTTAGCTTGTATGCACATACAATTAGCTTAACATACACACCTGGCATTAATTGGAGAAATATACTATTTTTTAATAACTTTGTTTTAATATTATATCTTTTATTAAATTATATTTTTAAAGTCTTCATGTTAACAGTAGCAAATAAATTGGAAAATCAAGCCACTAAACGAGCTGGCTTCGACACCTATTTTTTCTTGAATAATAATGAAAGTTATGAAAAACTAAAACAACTTGGAAAAGGTTCTTTTGGAGCAGTGTTCTTGTATCGAAAGCACAGCAAACAAAACAATGAACCCAAGTTGGTGGCATTAAAAAAACTCAACACTAGCGGAATGACAGAGGATCAGCTTGACTTTGTAATCAACGAGGTGAAGATATTGTCCATTCTGAGTCATGCCAATATTATCCAATATCATAGAAGCTTTGTGTGGAGTAATCATTTCTACATTGAGATGGAATACGCTGATGCAGGTACTCTCGCTGATTTGCTTGGTTCACTGGACAAGCCACTGAAAGAGATTGAAATGTTGGTGCTCTTTCAGCAAATGGCATGGGCAGTGCACTATCTCCATCGAAGACACATCATCCACAGAGACATCAAGACTGCCAATATCTTTCTCAATAAACAAGGTTTCATCAAACTCGGCGATTTTGGAATCTCCAAACACTTAGAACCACAGATCGATGCACGCTCATTTGTGGGCACTCCATTCTATATCTGCCCCGAGATTGTAAGTATCATCTTCTCACGAAAAGTATCACAAAACATAATTTGATTAGTTTGAAGGCAAAAACTACAATAAGCCTTGCGATATTTGGGCACTTGGATGTGTTCTCTATGAAATGGCTTCGCTGCACAAAACTTTTGACGAAAATATTTTGTCTGCTTTGAAACAAAAAGTCATTAATGTAAGTAATGTTTTTTAGTTGAATACAGTATTAAGTTAATTGATCGCCTTAAATTTTTAGAGCAACTACTTACCAATTGACAAACGATACTCTAAACGCTTTCAAAAATTAGTAAATAGTTTATTGCAGAAGAATCCACAGAAAAGACCAAATGCTGAACATTTGCTCGAAAAGATTGCAGCAATTTTGTGTAAAGTGACTTATCAAGAGGCAACCATTTTAAACGAAAACACTGTGAAAGATTTATTTATCAACCACTCGATTCAGCAATTCATTCGTCACAAAAGGTACGGCAAAAACAATTAATTTTAATCAGTAACTTATGGTAATTTGTCTAATGTGTAATTTGACAGGCATAATATAAGGAGATGCTCTTATCTATATCATATGAATTTAAATTCATCAGACATCACTTTAATACCAGTTAATTTTCCTCGCCAGCTTCAAATAAAACAGGTGTGCAATGAATTGGTATTAATGATCGTTATAGATTATAGATGATGAATCAATGATGAAACATGGTGTTTGTCATCCCTCAGGTGGTTAAAGGTCAGAGTCATTTTGCGGCACTTTCTTGCGACAAGCAAGTCTATACCTGGGGAGTGGGTGCAAATGGCGAGCTGGCACTGGGCCCAAACGTCACCCATCGAGACTACCCCACTTTGGTCGACCTTGACAACTACTCCATTGGACGTCTCGCCTGTGGTCGAGGTTTCAGCGTGTTTCTTGCTGAGAATGGTCTCGTACTCACCAGTGGAAACTATCACACTCATTGTCTGGGCAATGAAGAAGAGACGCACAGATATTTTCCTAAGGTGGTAAGCACATTACTGGACAAATCGGTGAGCGATATTAGCTGCAGTGAAGATCATGTTGCAGTAGTGACCAATGACGGCTTTGCCTACTCTTGGGGTTGCAATCGAAGTGGCAAGTTGGGCCTTGACCAACATGTCAACGCAGTTGTTCCAAAGCCAAGTCTTGTGGCGATGCCAGTGGGAATCAAACTTAAATCAGTGATATGTGGACCTGATGCCACTGCCTTTGTGGACCAAACCAACCAGATGTGGCTTTGTGGTAACAACTGCTTTAACAAGCTGTCCCTAAACCGTTCTGGGCTATTTCACTGTACACGATTCTCGATGGTACCCAGACCTGTAAAATCAACACTTCCTCGAAGCAAATTCAAACAAATTTCTCTAGGTAGCAAGCATTCCATGTTTTTGCTATCCAATTCTAAAGTAATTGCAAGTGGATGTAACGAAGATGCTCAACTTGGCTTGCAACATACACGATTGACAGGGCAGCCATTGCCAATAGATGTACTTAAATACCAACCAATTAAGGCAAGTTTCCATTATTAACAACATCATAAAATTGATAAGTATTGTTTCTAGTCAGTTCAAGTTGGTTCCACTTTTACTATGGCCCTATCACGCAATAGTCTCTATTTTTGGGGTACTAAGAAACAGCAAACGGTTCAATGCTTAGGTAAAATATTAGTCATTGACAGCCATGAAACTGTATATTGATAAAAATGTTTTTAGAAATAAAAAAACAACAAGAAGACACTAATGAAGAGACGAAACTAATAGTAGTAGGTAAGTGAAACATCTTTTAAAAAATTGTATCTCCTATATAAATCTTAATTTGTAATGTTCGTATCGATTCTTATAGGCAACTGCAACGAATCGTTAATAGATATCGTACGGAATTACGGTCCTGATTACCCTATTGCCAAAATAACTCAACCAAAAATAGTGGCAAGCAAGATCAAAGATCTTGAAATGCTTGATTCGATACACCCCGTGATCTTAAATGCACAAAGTATTTTAGACCTTTATGCTACGAGAGCATTACAAACAGGCGAAGTCATTCTCAGTGATTTCTACTGCTTTCCCCGTGACGAGATCTATGTGGTGCTTGATGTACTGGTCGAGATCACGCCAAGCAAACAACAAGAAAGTGAAACTGCAAACAATCAACAACCTTTACTGCACCTCAAATCAGAGACAACAGTGAGCAAACATGTGAGAAAATTATAGCAAGGCTTGCCAGTCATAATGCATTGAGTGATTTATTGTAGAGTTACGCATGGGTCGAACAATGGTGATCTAGTGATGGCGAGCTTCAACGAGCTTCCACTAGTTGCTTGATGATTGTGGCGCCAACGTCAGCAATCAGAATATATTCGTCGCCACCATCAAGAAGACGTTTGTCGTTGAATGCAATTCTTTCACAAATGGCCCCTTTTTGACGGTCACTTAACATAGCATTGTCCGCTGTAGCAATCCAATCCTGGAGTTGACTCAAAAATTGAGATGCAGAGTAACCTTCTTTGATAAAGAATTCAACATAATCAGTCATCTTCACATAAGATTTGAGAGAGCATGTGTTAAAAAACTGCTCGATCTCATTTAGTGGCACATGACCCGAAATTTCTAATATAACACTTTCTTCAATTTCTTGTCTACGATCGGTAATCAATGTAGCGGTTTGGAGTAATGTGATTGCTCGGCGCAAATCACCTTCAGAAATACTAGTCAGAGATTTCAATGCTGAATTATTGATTTGGTAACCCTCGCCATGACAAACATCAATTAGAGTTTTTTCAATCAGTTTCTGTTGCAGAGGTTTGAATCGAAAAACAGTGCACCGTGAAACAATCGGATCAATAATTTTCGAGACATAGTTGCAAATCAAACAAAATCGTGTAGTAGTTGAATACTTCTCCATAGTTCGACGCAATGCAGATTGAGCATCCCGTGTCATCGAATCGCATTCATCCAATACGACAATTTTAATTGGAGGAATTTTGGAAGTATCCTGTTGCAAAACAGTTTGCTGGGCGAAATTCTTCACTTTGTCTCTAAAATTTAAAAAATCAATAAATTGTGATATTAATCCAATTTGAAATATATACCTAATAACTTGTATTCCTCTTTCATCCGAAGCATTCAATTCTAAAACACGCGCTTGACACTGATCGCCAAAGATTTCTCTAGACAACGCAACAATAGTAGAAGTCTTGCCAGTGCCAGGTGGCCCATAAAACAACAAGTTGGGCAGATTTGAAGCGTTATCTTCAATGATGTTTTTGAGGGAATTGATCACTTCGTGTTGATAGACAACATCATCGAGCTTGGAAGGTCTGTACTTCTCCACCCAGGATTTTAGAGAGTCAGGCTTTGGAGCCAGATCTAAATCCTCAAGATCTTGCGCATCAAACTCGTCGAGATCATCCAGATCCATGGTGGGGTCAGGCAAGAGGTGATAGATTAGTCGGTGGTGAATCACTGGTCACCGGCGGGCAAACAATACACCAAGTTAAACGCAAGATATGCATGGATCGAAATCAGATAGAAAATGGTGTGCTTTATTTGTTATACAAATAGCGCTCGGGTTGAATAGACCACACCTTTTATAAGTTAGTATCGAGGCATAGAGAGTGAGCACGCTGGACAGGATTGCGCGCTCAATCGAGCTTGAATGAGATTAGAGGCAGATGGCGCGCAGGTTGTCTCGATCCAAAACAGTTTCTATGGCACCGCCACTGCTTGGTTCCAAGTGTCACTCGGATTCACTCGGACACAGCACGACTTCACAACGCTTCAATTCTTAATCATGGTACATTTTTTGCAAACAATAATTTTTTTGGTAATAACTTAACATTTTTTGGTCTTATATTTGGTTCACTTAGAAACCAGTTCACCAACATATCGAAGCAAATGCAAAGAATAACTGTCTCATTCTTCACTATGATATCGGGAACGACGAGGTTAACCAAAAACATTTTCAGCAAACGTAATTAACCTCAAGTAACTAACTAATCTAGAATCATATTTTGTGACATTATCTTTTTACAGAATCAAAATAAGTAAGCCTGCAAACAAGAATGTCGAACTACAGAGAATCGCCCGAAAAATCATGCAGAAATGTGATATAATTCCTGAAAGCCGTTTCAACGAGCTGGTTTCTGCTTTGATTCAATTAAATAGAAATGGTTTACTATCTTCCACTCCTTACTATGAATATCCTTTATCGTTGCAAAGTTTGTTGGTAACTAACAATTTTACAGTGGAAAAACTTGAAAATTTTGATGAAACCAAAGTATCAATCAAGCACTTGGATAGTTATATTGAATTGCTTTATGATGAACTGGAAGATAAAATTAAGGGAGCTTTTTCAATATTGAAACTGATCAACACACCGGAACATGTTAGCATCTTGTCTAAAAATGATACTCTGTTGTGTGCTTTGTCACGTGTTTTGCGTGAAGATGGTAAAAAGTCACTCGATCTTGCTATTTGCATATGCAGCATTTTTTGTCATTTTTCCAAATATATTGACTTTCATTTTGCAATAAGCAATGTAAGTATTAGATGTTGTTAATTCATTGGTTGTAATGTAAATTTTTGTTAGTACAAAGCTGGATCGACTTCTCTAGAGCTAATTTACTATGAGATCTTACGCGAAGAGTCTTGGTCTAAAGAGTTAAGTCAGAAAAAGTTAATTGCTGAATCTCAATTGGAAAATTTAAATGCAAAACTAAGCTACGAAAAATTATTGATTTCTTATCAAAGTTTAATTAAAAAACAAAATATATTTTTTCGGTATGCTCTTTATGTGCTGTTGAATATAAGTGAAGATATCAAATTGGAGTATAAAATTGCTCACAAAGGAATAATCTCTATTTTGATAAAACTATTGGATAGAAATTCTCAAGATTTGTTGCTTATTATAGTGATTTATCTGAAAAAACTCTCCGTATTTATTCAAAATAAGTTACAAATGAAAGAATTGAAAATATACAAGAGTATAAACTCATTACTATACCTGGATAATGAGTTGCTCATTTACAACACATTGAAGTTGCTTTACAATCTAATGATTGATCATGAGATTCGTACCTACTTTATTCGCTCTGGCATATTCTCCAAATTGGTTTCATTTTTTCTAAAGGGACATTTTATGTCCGTAATTGTATCAATATTTTATCTGATCAGTTGTGAAGCTAAATACTTGGTAGTCTTTAAGAACTACCCCAATCTGATAACGATGCTCCTGGACAAGATGCTCCAAGATGTGCCTTACAAGTGTGTTCTTTACAATTTGCTAACTAACTTGGCCACTAATTATCACTTGGCCCAGTTAATTGTCGAGTACAATGATTTTAGTGAGATTATTAAAATGATCCTACTGGAAAGCAATCTATCACTAATACGCTTTTGTCGCAACATATCATGCCACCAGAATGATTTATTCAGGCTAACTCTTATCAGCTATCAAGACAATCTGATTGAACTGATGATCAAAAGTATTGAAAAGAGTTCACTCTTAGTGGAATGTGCTGCCATACTGACAAATTTGGCTTCAATCGAGCAAGTCGACTGGCTCGCTCTCTACCAACATCACTCGATATTGGATTTCTTGTTGAAGTTATTTCAAGCCAACAACAATGCAAAGAAGTCGAGTGCAGTGCAGTATGCATTACACTTTGTGGCAGCCACCGCTCAACAAATGGCCGTGACAGCATATCTCGCACAGAACGGTCTACCCGAGCATCTACTTCAACTTATCAACGGTACGTAGGTGCCCTTTTGCTAACCCTAAATCGGTTGGGATGAAGTGACTAGATAACACATATGCACATTTGGCCTCATGTCATAGTCATGTCATGTCATAACAATGTGCCAGACTTGTTGTTGCTACGCCGCTAACGACATCACACCAGCCGAGGCCCCTCCGACGCTAATCACTGGTGTGCACTAATCATTGACAATCTTTCACAGATAACCAGGAGAATGATGAGGTGGTTTTGAGCTGTGTTTATTGTTTTTATGTTCTCATCCAAACTAGTCGGGAAATACGCAGTAAAATATGGCATGAAACCAGTAAGTGTATATTTATATTTATATATATATATATGATCGACCGATATGATAACACTGTTGTTGTTTGTTCGAACCATCACACCAGAGTTGGTCGATTATCTCTTTGAGTTGATGTACGACCGTAATTACCAGATCAAAACACTCTGCACACGTACTCTGGATTTGATTTCGGTGAGATAACATTGTTCATCACCGGATATTTACAAGTAATGAATTTCGATGTTGTTGACTTTCATTGACAGGAGGATGAACCCGAATTGCAGCAGAAAATTAAACTGGAAAAGTTTAATGCTTACAACAGCAAATGGCTTAACATGATTCAAAATGAGAGATCTTCAGAAGAAACTTCACACTCTCTTCTTGAGGATATGTTTATTTATCCCGACCTATTTCTCAAAATGGACATATTGAACGATTCAAGTTCCGAAAACTTCTCAGATGACAACCAACCCATGGAGCACTCTTATTCTCAGCCAACCAGGCCCAATTCGATGCTTCGAAGCTCAACTTATTTTGATACCAGCATTATCTAGTCAACAATGATCACAAATTATTGTTTTGGGGGAAAGTGACATGTTAGTGAAATTGAATAAAATATAGTCATTTGAATAGGCGATGGTGAGGTGAATCCCATTGTGAATCAGAGTGGGTGGAGTGGGATTCAATTAGTGATGTATGGCACTGTGGTGGTCGTTCGTCACACAAAGAAAGCCAATAATAGAAATCTATACTTTGGTTATTTATAACATATTTATTCGATAATTACTTTGAAGATGAGTATAAGGTAATCTGTGGGAGTAGTCTGGCGTACCGTGTGACTCCTTTGTTCTAAACAAGCTAGCGAATGAAATGAGCCATTCACTGCCAATCGACAGTTGATCTTAATAATGGCCTTTGCGCTTGGCTTTCTCTGCTAATGATGCGACGAGGGAGAAAGTAGGCCGAGAGAAAGGGACGTCGCGCCAGTGGGCTTTATTAATCTGGTGTCACCTGGTCTGACTTGGGAGATGGCCGTTGGCGCGAGATCACTAGCTACCGTGCCTCCGCCACCATGTTGCCAGCCAAGCTCAAGCCACTGCTGCTCGTCTTGGTCTGTGCCCTCTGCTTCATGCTCCAACCCATCGAGTGCCTATTCAAATTGGTCAAAAAGAAGAAGTTCATGGAGGGTTTCTTGGTGGGCTTCCTAGTGGGCAACGAGTACGCCGCTCACAAAGGACCCCCCAAAGGACCTGGTGGATAGTAAGTAGCTACTAGTAGTGACCGAGGCTCCACTGACCACTTTGTTTTCCACTGCCTCAGTCCTGGTCCCATGCCCCACTATGCCCCGATGGGTAAGCCAATGGAATTCGCCGGCGAAGGCCTTAGCCACGGCCATAGCTACCTCGATCACTATTCTTTCATGCCAAAAAAGTCCGACAGGTCATACCGAATTCGAAGAAGAAAAGCCAAGAAGCGCCGGAGTAAAGCAAGAATTAAGAAAATAGTAAAATTACCTGTGTATGTGCAAAAGTCAAATTGATTTGTTTAATATTAATTTGATTTTTAAAAATATTTTCTAAGTTATTTTTTTAAAAAACATAAATCATGTGAAAAAACAACTAGACTTTGATTTCAATCTCGACTAAATGCAAGTCGTCAATGTGTGGAGGCTCGCTGATGGAGTCATCTTCAGCAATATGGCAGCCATCAATGGCAAAGGAGAAGCGCTTATTCAAGCTCAAAGTGAGCTTCTGTTCAACACCTTGTCCATCAATATCGAGTTGGTTCTCGAAAATCGTGACAGTGGTGAATGCATTCACTTCCGGTGCACTTTCGATGATGCCATGCAGAACCACATAGTGCACGCCATTCTCGCAAGCATAGCCACTGTTGTGGGCGTGTCCGCTGAAGTAGGCCACCACTGACGCGTGCCGGTTGAACAACTCAATCACAGTATCATAATTCCACAGAATAGAATCCCAGCCACAACTTTTAGGATGAATTCCAACGTGACCAAAGACAATCACCATTTCGTTCATCTCGTCCGACAGGGCAAGTTCCTCCTCGAGCCATTTCAGCTGCTCTTCACTCAACGCACCGTTAGAAGATTGGTATCGCTTGTTAGCACCAATTAAGTTCTGATCAGTGTCCCACAGTTCATAATCGGTGTGTCCATGGTGTGCTTGTAGAATCTGTGATGCCAGTTGATACTTGCTATGTTCTGAAGAATGGTTAATTATTTCAATCGATGTACCACTGATTGAGCCGAGAAACACTTCTTTCCAAAAGATAGAAATGGCCAATAATTCCGAGAAAGTTGTGTCAAAGGTTGAATTGTTCTAGTCAATGTCGGCTATTTTTGCTACCAATTGCATTTAAAAATCTATTTTTTTGTGTGATTAATATGTTCAAAAAAATAATTACAGTAAGTTTATAAGTAATATAATATGTTTATAATAGTGTTTCAAATAAATTCTAGTAGATGTTCTTGTACTCCAAACTAAATTAATTAAAAGTTTTTGCGTCAAAATTTGCCTAAAATTAATCTTATCATAGCAAACTGACAATTTTCTCGGAATTATGAATCATTCTCTATCTTTTGTTAAGAGTGTTTTTTCCTAACTCAATCAGTGGTGCATCACTAACCTTCGTCATAACCCAAAACACTGATATCATAACAGTCAAGTGATATAAACTTGATACCGTGAACCATGAATCTGTAAAAAAGTGGCTTTTCACCCACAATTCGATTGACGTGCCGCATTCCAAATTGATGATCAGACTCGAAATGTTGGAATAAAAACTTGTCAAACAAATACGATAATTCAACTCGATTAAAATTATACAATTCGTGATTCCCTAAATTTTAAAATTAAAACAATTTTATATTATTATAAGAATCAAAAAGAAAAAATACTCACCAACTGTGTGGAATGTAGGCATGTTAGGGTTGTTGAGAAAGCAACTTAGGGCTTTATGGATTGCTGATTGACTACAGGCTGAGGTATTGAGCGCATCGATTATGTCGCCAAGTTGAAGAATAAAACTCACTTTACAATTCGATTCTGATTCGAGTTTTTCCCAGTACTGAAAGGCCTTCTCCACCTGGCAAAGTGAGTTTCGATAAAATCTAGTCTTACTTGGATTATACCAAGCCTTCTTATCTGGGCTATCCGCATACTGAACGTCGGCAACAACACCAAATCTCAAAAGAGGGGTATTTTCAGTCATTTTCAGGTAAATCCAGGCGATCGTAAAGCGTTCTACCGATACTAAATTAGTCTGTCATTTCTTTTCGTTGAAAAGCCAAATAAAAAATCACAAACCTTAATGGCAGCGGTTCGTAAATTCACTTCAACCTCCAAAAAGATGTTTGGTTTGGAAAGGCACCCACAAGAAAAGGGTTAACCGCTAGTCAGCTCTTGGGGCGAACATAGTGCCATTCGAGGTAGGGCTTGATGCGGCCAATGCTATATTTAAAATAATAAAATAAAATCATCCTTGGTACAAAGCAATAAAACAATTTACAAATCAAGATGAGATTTGTAATCGAATCGAAGGGTGCTGTCCCGTGAAAGAGCAAAGGGGCACTGGGAGCGGTGTGAGCGAGTGGCTCGGTATTCAATGCATCATGCATCATACATGCCAGAACCGGCGCATGTCACACATTGCACAGCCCGCTCGTTGCCCGCAGAATTTTAAAGCTATCTCCTCGCAGCGCCATCTCGGTGCACACACTGTGGCAGTGTGGCACACACGCTGGTACAGCTGTCTCCCGAGCGGCCACCTACTCCAATGTGATCATCACTAACTGCTGCAAACACATCACTTGTTTCCCTCTCGCACAATCGCACCCATCAACAGCCACACTCTTTTTGGAAGAGAGAGAAAGAGAGAGAGAGAGAGACACACACTCTGGATTGATAAAGCATATGTATCGAGCCATCTCGAAGGTAGTGCTCGTACGTGTGTTATCACCATCTTTCTTGTACTTGAGCGCCTCTACTCCCTCCCTCCATCTGTCTCACTGTTGCTGTGGCATCTGAATTGACCGCTTTCACCTCGACTTTCACGACAAGAGAACACCATGTTCCTGAAACAAATTGTGTCTAGGTCAAATACACTGACTCGCTTGACTCACGCGGTGAAGAGATGTGATGGCGCATCTTCTCTCATCTCGAAACGTTTCATCAACCTGCAAGAGTACCAGAGTAAGCTCTTGATGGAGAAGAATGGTATTAGTATTCAACGATTTCGGGTTGTCAGTGCGATGGAAGATGTTCGAGCTATTGTGTCTGATGAAAAGAACCCACAGACTTTGAATGCCAAGGAGTACGTGATCAAGGCTCAAGTTCTAGCTGGTGGTCGTGGCAAGGGCTACTTTAAGAACTCAGGTTTCAAAGGTGGTGTAAAGCTGACTAAGAATAAGAAGGAGATTGAGAACATTGTCAAGTCAATGCTCGGTGACTATCTCATCACTAAACAGACTACCAAGGATGGCATTCTTGTGAAGAAAGTTATGGTAGCCGAGGCAGTCGATATCAAAAAGGAACTCTACCTTGCCATTTTGCTTGATCGAACTAGTGGGGGTCCGATTATTGTCGCTTCCCCTGAAGGTGGTATGGATATTGAGCAAGTTGCAGAAAAGAACCCTCAAGCTGTTCACAAGTTTCCAATTTCAATTACGGAAAATCAGAAAGAGTTGAATCCAGATCTAGCAATGAAGGTTGCTTCTGAAGGCTTGGGTTTAGTTGGTAAGCTGAAGGACGATGCTGCCAAGGAAATTGCTTCGCTCTACAAAATGTTTCTGAAGCTTGACGCTCTCCAAGTAGAAATTAACCCCCTCGGAATTACCACTGAGAACACTGTGTTGTGTTTCGATGCCAAGATCAACTTTGATGAGAACGCCATGTTTCGCCACGAATGGATGGCGGAGATAGTTGAAGAGAATTCCGTTGAGGAAGATCCACGAGACACGCTGGCTCGTCAATACAATCTTAACTTTGTTCCCATGGATGGAAACATTGCTTGCCTTGTGAATGGTGCCGGCTTAGCAATGGCTACCATGGACATCATCCATCGTTATGGTGGCAACCCCGCCAACTTCCTAGATGTTGGTGGTTCTGTCAACCAGGCTGGCGTGGAGAGTGCATTCAAACTCTTGATGACCGACAAGAAGGTGCGAGCTGTGCTGGTCAACATTTTTGGCGGCATTGTCAACTGTGAGACGATTGCTAAAGGTTTGATTGCGGCCAAAAGTCAGCTCACTGTGCCACTGGTGGTGAGGCTTGAAGGCACCAACGCTGAACAGGCCCGTCAACTGATCAGCACTGTTCCAGATATCATAGCTGCCAAGGACCTCGACGACGCGGCCCAAAAAGTGGTCAGTTTTGCAAAACCACTTTAAAGCTACAAATCAGTTGTGTCGAGAATCGTCTCTTATCAATGTTATTCAATCGTGATGCTATGTTATTTTAATCAATCGAATTTTTGTTTTTTTGTAAATAAAATTCTTTTATAATTGAATTGAATGTAATATGTGATTTAATTAAAATGGGTCTGTTAGCCTGCATGCTGCACATTACTATTAGCGGTTGCTGTTATACTGTTGCTGATAAGATTGCTGCGTGTATAGAAACGTTGTGATTTTACGCAATCATTCATTGCCAATCAATCTAAGGGAACAGGCAACGAAGTGATGATCCCAAGGCGCATTGCATCTTAACGGATGACGATCTGGTGCTAAAGGCAAGGATGCACTGCCGAATCTGTTTGGATGACGCCGACAGCGACTTCATCTCGCCTTGCAAGTGTTCGGGCACGCTCAAGTACGTGCATCGGATGTGCTTTCGACGCTGGGTTGAGGAACGAGCCCAACACGATCAACAGTTTCGATGCGAGATCTGTCGCACTGTCTACCTCACTGACTCCGAAGAGCAACGCACAGGAATTTTGCAATACATACAGCACCGACTTAATTTCAAACGAGCCAACCGTAACATTATTGCTCTGCTGATATTCACCATTCACATCTATCTATTCTATTTTCTGGTTCTCAGTGGTCCGTTAGAAATAACCATTCATTCGGGCCAAGTGCCTGATATGGATCTTTTCTTGTGGGAAAAGTCGGACGCTTATGCAGTGGTTTGCTTGGATCGCGATTGCCGCTGCGAGACTGAAGTGTCCAATAATAACAATAACCCAAGGTGGGAACATCAATGCGAGTACTGGAAGGATAGGTCAACTTTCATCTTTAGTAAAATCACCTTTCTAGTGTTTGACTCCGATATTGACCAAAACGATGATTTTATTGGAGAAGTCAACATCAACATCTACCGGATTGTATTTAGCGTGCTCAATGGGCAACCAATCAAACTCAAATGGGACATCCCATACAAAGCTACACTGGTGATCACTGTTCAGTGGACCTCCAATTTGATGTGCATAATAAATAGTTTACATGATTAATTTATATGGCAAAAAAAGATCACTATCTAGATATTGATATCTATACTTTTGATGAAATATGAACTAGGCAAAGTAAGCTTTGTGAAAACTCAAACTGGTAATATGATTTTTTATTATAAAATTAATTTTAAATTGCTTTTATTTGTTGGTGTAGTTATATTTTATAGTCATCTTTTCGCAATCATCATAATACACAATAATCAACTATTTAATTTAGTTTGATAGAGTATGTAAACGTTTTGAAAAATGCCACAAGTTTAAATATCTAAGTTTGAGTTCTTTCAAGGAATGACTAAATTAACTTTTATAACTTCACAAGTATAATCAAACTTTCAACTTAATAAAAACCAATTGAAAATTTAAAATTACTTTGCCGGTTTGGGTTTCAGAAAATTTGCTTTAAATAGGGATCTTAGCTTAATCCAACTCCCGAAAAAACTGCACCTTCCTCCGAAAGTAACTTAATAATTGCTCCTTAAGTGTTGTTTTTCATCAAATTCGATTTTCGATTGGATTAAGCTGAGATCCCTAC
>DVQH01000487.1:0-23114 GCA_018231625.1 Papilio phestus
GTGAACACTTTGCACTACAACAGAAAGGGCTAATCCGTTGTTAACTCAACACTGGATAAGAGGAAGGCTAATATAATATTTGTTTATTAAATAAACCCTCAGGCACAACTCAGTCGACAGTGCCTCAAGAACAACCAGTAGTAACGATCAACAACGAAGTGGAGACCATAATCAAACCCCAGCTCATACCGATTAATAATAATAATACTCCTACTACCCAAATTGTTGAGATTACTGGTTTCTACGCACCACACCAAGAGCACACCTTTCCAGACGATCAAAACAAAAACTATACACCTTCCATTTCTTCAACAATCCAAATCATCTAGTCGGAATTTGATTCTACTACTGATATTATTATATTTTGCGCATATATTTTGCTTCGATGCCATTTGCACATGTTGTTATTGTTGCGTTAAATTTTCAAATCTATTTTGCATACTTTTTTACAAATATTATTTTCTAATGAATGCTTAAAAAATATTGTTTTTGATAATTTATTACCTATGTGAATAAATAATAAAATAAAGCATTTATGTTTTCTCACAATTGTTTGTTACGTAATTAATAATTTAAAAAAATAATAAAATTGCCTAACTTGATTCAAAAACCCAAAAGGGCACAAACCATTTACATCATTATTTTTATAAATAAAATAATAAATAATATAGATAAACCTAGATATAGATAAATAATTGCAATTAAAACATGATAAATTTGTTTAAAATAATAACACAAATTGCAAAAATAATTAGTTAAGAAAAATAGATCTAGTATATATCATTGATGGAGTTTGGGGAAAAGGAAGTGTGAGTTGTGGAGTGGTAGTGTTTCAGTGAATACCATTGTGGCCGTTGGTTGTGGGAGGTTGGATGAAATCGATTATTTGCTGATGCAGATTTTCTGGCTGGCACAGGTGCACGTGATGCCCACCCGGCACCTTGACATACTCGAAACGTGGACACTTAGAGCGGTAGAGCTCGATGTATCGGTTGGACACCTCGTCCGGGTCAAGCTTCACTCCATTTACTGCCTTGATGATCAGTAGTTCACACTGCAGCTGATCGAAGTAGTGAATCAATGCCTCGTTGTCCATCCTTTGGAAAAGCATCGCCTTGAGACGATTATCTCGGGTGAAGTAGACTTTGCCCGGCTCGTTCGGTGACGGCTTCGAGCCTCGCTTCAGCAGAACCTCAGCTCCCTCGGGAGTGATTTGGCCAAACACCGAATGTGCCGAGATGAGTTTGGCCACCGCCTCCGAGTGTTCGTAAAGTGGAATGCTCGAGGTGGCTCCATTGGCCGTACTCGTTCCACCAGCCGCCATCACCTTGGCTTCCAACTGCAAGAACTGTTGGATGCCTTCGCGTGTCTTCTCCGCCAGCTTGTTCGATGGGAAAGTCAGTGGTTTGATCATGTCGAGTGCGATGATACGCTGCACTGACTTGGGGTAGAGACAGGCATAGAAGAGTCCGATGGCGGCACCCATCGAATGGCCCAAAATGGTGAATGGCTTGTCCTTCCAGCCGAGCGACTGGATCACACGTTCCACCTCGACCACAAAGATCACATCGTTGTAGGGACAGCCAGATGGCAGGTGAGAGCTCAGACCGTGGCCCGGAAAGTCAATCGCCACAATGTACAAGTGCTCGGGCAATAGTGGAATCAAGGTGTCAAACGAGCCACAGTTGTCTTGCCAGCCGTGCAATGCTACAAAGCCAAATCAAATCACAATATTAAAATCCAAAATGTTCAATAGTCAGAAACCTACCCAGAACGCGAACTGTAGAATCGTCGATCCTAGAACCAGGTGCGGACCACACCTTACCCCGGATGGTTCCATATGGAACTGAAACTTCTAAGCTGCTGCTATTCTCCAGCATGGTGTGTGTATGTATTATATCTTCTTTCACAAGAGAGTTAGTCGGTTGTGACCTGTAAATCAACCACAATAGTCATCATTGACTCGTCAATCGATTACACATTTAAATGTCATTATGAGCATGAGTGCTAATCATCATTCTCTATACTATGAATAAGACATATGGATCGATGTTGCGTAGTTGGAAATTAAAAATGTCACCTGAGCTTGACACATATACAGGTATGTAGCACTTCACAAGTCGAGACGACAAATGTACCGATTGTACTTCTTTTTATTTAGTCTTGTCTTATCCTTTAATATTACTTTTTATTTTCTCTAAGCTCTAAATAATAATTGGAAACTTTTATTAATTGCACCTCACCGATGATAATGAGGTAAATGAGATTGAAGTAAATGTCACTATAGTAGACATGTACGGCATGTCATTATTATTTTATCATTAGACCAGAAGATGTACATTTTTGCAATTTATTTATGAAGACGAGTCTAGTGTGAGAGTGAAAAGGGGAAATCGCAATACTAGTTTGTAGTTTTCCAATCACAACATGTTGCAATAAATAAAACCCCGTTTAGGTTTTTTTCTCATTAAACAAAACAGATTTTGAAACCTAAAGATGACTCATTGATGATCAACTAAAGCAAAAGTTAAAGTTACTGAGTTTATAAAAAAATATGAATGAGTCAAAAATAAAAAAACTAGGTTACACAACAAATTAAGGCTAATAAATGTATGAAAAAATATATATTTTTAATAAAAGTCAATTAATAATCATTTATGTAAAATAGTGTCCGCAATTTGAAATTTAAAACCTTGGCACAATTATGCAAAATATAAAAATAAATCACAAACCTTAAAGATAGATACTGGTGTCGATGGATTTGAGAGTCGCATTCAAAAAACAACAAGGTCAAGGGTCAAAAGTTAAGTATACGGGTTTATAAACTAGTTAATAAAATTAAAATTCAATACAAATCTAATTAAAACCACTCAAACAGTTACTCTAGTATAAATAAATAAAAATATGCGGTATACTTTGGTAATTTTATTGCAGAATTAAAAAATCCTTTTACATTTATCAACAAAAATAAATATCAAAAACAATAATTGAACAAGTGTGAAATATCTTTTCCGATAAAATAACCCGAGAAAAAAAAATAAATTCTCAAATAATAATAATATATATAAAATATATTTAGTTAAGCATGGATTGAGTTTGGTGTCATTGCATCATCATCATGATTATCATCAACACACACATGTGATGATTACTAGTTTTTTAATCAACTCTCCTCTCTCTCTCTTTCTTCTCCATACCAATTTAGTCAATGGCATAATGTAATTGAATGTGTGCCACATCTTTCAAATGAACTTCAAAACATGGATCTCAAAATCACACATACACTTATTCTGTATTTATATACACAGACATAGAACTTACCGGTAGATTTTAATCAAGGAAGATGAGATTTTTTTTATTTTTGTTTATTTACATAAATATTATTATGATAAATGATTTGTAATTGGCTTGAATGAAAGTATCAATAAATAAATAAATAAATATAAACAAAGTAAAGTTGTGCTTGACCGACCGTATATACTATCTAATCAGAAAATAATAATGGACGTACAAGGATGGCACACAAAACACACAAAAAAACATACACAGAGAGACAGACACACACACACACCGGTCATAGGAATCGTATGAGTTTTGGGCGGTTATCATCAAGACAGATACATACACAACACCACATTGCATAGAAACCTACATGTATGTATAACTGTAATCATACCTATGCAGAGACAGGCTGAGAGACCAGTCAGAGTCAGACTGACTCTGCACTAACTGCACTCTCGCTGCTGCGGCTGCTGCTTTGCCATGCCATTGGCACACATCTTAGAGAGGGGAGAGAGAGTGGCGTGAGTCAGAGTCGGGCGACCGGCGAAAGATGAGAAAGAGAGACCGCAGTGGAGCGAGGAGAGACGGATTGGGCGTGCGTTGAAGAAAAAGAGAGAGAAGGGAGGGAGAGAGAGAGAAAGGAGAGAACCGAACTAGACCGAGCTCGAGAGACAGAGCCAGCAGCTATGCGGCACAATGACGTAACTAAAGTTTGCTTCGTCAATCGATCTGTGGCACAGACCACATGCTAAAGAGGACAGGTCTCTATGACAATGATGAGTGAGAGAGATGAACTGATGGCGGTCTCTCTCTCTCTCTCTCTCTCTCTCCCTCTTCGATTGTAGTGTGTTGTATTGTTTTCAGTGTTTCTCAACTCTTTCATCTCGAATAACACAGATCGATAAATTCATTCGATTATTAGTGTCTCGGTTGCATTTTTGTGTATATGAAAGAAATATCAAGCTAATAAACCGGAAATGGCATTTTTTTCAAATTTAAGCAATTATAACTGACAATGGAAGCTTAAGGTCAAATTGTGTGCCGTTGGAAAGAAAGATATATGGTGTACATGTGTGCATTGATTTTTGGTTGACATTTTGGTCAACAACAAAATTAGAGAGAGAGAGAGAGAGAGAGAGAGAGAGAGAGAGAGAGAGAGAGAGAGAGATTAACACATGACAATGCCAACTCATTTAATTAACCAACACATTGTTTTAATTGTGTTTTTGGGTACATTTACTAGGCCGGTTGTGATTTGTGATTTAGAAAAAGAGGAGAATGGAAGAATAGGAAGTAAAAAAGATATCAACATATGTTAATTCATTTACCTCTATGCGTGTGGTAATAGTGTCTTTTTTTGGGTACATTGGCTAGACCTTTTTTTGTGTAACGTGAGAGATCACAGTAGTGGCACTGAAAGGTGTTGATGAATGTACAGGAATTTGTTTGATTGAGCAAAAGTGAGAAACAGAGTGGAAGAATGCGAAGTCGGGTACATTGCAACACTGACACCGTTGGGTACATGCGAACCTTAGAGGCGCGAGAATAGAACAAAAAACCTGTACAGGTCATGACCCTGACAGGTGGGTTGCACCCAACCAAGTGGGGTGATTTTAATTTAAATGAGCTACAACTTGAGACTTGTTTTTCTTCTAGTCGTTTGGAAACTCAAAAGTACAGTCAATAGTCGTAGAAACAATCAAAAGCCACAATGTAAACTGGACTTTTCTAGTACGATGCAATCATAGTTGACGTAATCAAATAAGTTTCTTAAAAAGGGGTTTTTAAATTGTTAAATAGGATTTTTAAGAAAAACTAATCACAAAGAAACTTTTTTGTTGATTTTTCTGCAAACTCTAATAAAAAAACAACTGGCATAAGATAATTGGTAAGGAACATGATCGATTTGAGTTCAAAGTCAGCATGAAGTAACAAATGGAAAAAAGCTCATACACACTACATCATTAATGTCATGAATTATTTCTGCATGGTTTCAAATTATCCGTTTTAAAAATATTAACCAAATGTACACTTGAGCTTGAACTTTGTTCCGCACTGATAGAATGGGAAACTAAAGTTTAGATTTTTAATTTTACTTTTGACATTTCTAGTTGAGTGTGTGTTTGATTCAGTGAATTGTGATGAATTGAACGAGTTAATAATAGTTCCGTTCACAAGCAACCCTCAATGGTAATCAAGGCCAAGGTGATATGGTTCAGCTTCACTAGTCATCGTGAGACAAGTGTAAGATAAGAGATACATGATTGATTGTTTTATTATGCACAGTAGGTAGTCGAGAAGATCAAATTAGCTAGTCACAAATATTGCACTAGGAAGTGTGTCGAGTGTGTTGACTACGCGCAAACATGATGAAGATGCTCTCGAGCGTGGTGTCTGAGATTACATAATCCTCCAAGTGATACTTCTCATCCAGTTGCGCCATCTTGGTGAAGATATCAGACCAACCCTCGCTTGGGTCTGTCACGTGATAGCTCATCAAACACTGGTGATAGTCTTTCAACACTGCTGATGGTACTTGTCGGGCAATCTCACGTTGCAAGAGATCACAGTAGAGAGTGTTTGATTCGTGTTCGCGCTTGAGTCGAATTAGAATCGAGTATCCTTGTCCATACTTGGTTCGAAGGTGTTGAGTCGAACCAAGGCACCGAAACTTGCCGCTGACCATAATGGCAATGCGAGAACATAGAGCCTCACATTCTTCCATCGAGTGTGAAGTAAGAATGATTGAACTCCGGAAGTTGCTTCTGACCAATCCCAATGTGTTCCAGATTTTCCGACGAGCACTCGGATCTACACCCGCCGTAGGCTCATCGAGGAAGATCAGTGGAGGATTGCCGACTAGGGCAATAGCAAGTGACAACTTGCGTTTAGTGCCACCACTGTAGGTGTGTGTCAACTTGGTAGCATGAGCCTCGAGACCAACCATTTGAATCAAGGTAGATACATCACGCTGTAGTAGTGTTGGTGGCACTCCTCGCAGTCTTGCATAGAAGAAGAGTGTCTCCTCTCCCGTGAGTCGATCGATCAACGCGTCAAATTGCGGACAGTATCCGATATGCTTTCGAAACTCGCTTAGATTTCCCATCAACGAATGCATCCCATTAATAATGGCATCACCGGAAGTGGGCAACAAGTCTCCGGTTAGCATAGAGAACGTAGTCGTTTTACCAGCACCGTTCACGCCGAGAAGACCAAAGCATTCATGGTGTTTCACTCCAAACGTGAGGTGATCAACTGCGGTAAATTCATCAAACAGTCGAGTGAGTTCATGCACTGCGATTATGTCGGATTTCATGGACAACTTGGTTCTCTGTCGCTCGTGCACTACATCGGAGTCTTCAGGAATCGGAGTTGAGAGTTCTTTGATAACCTTGGGTTTCTTTAACTTTTTGCGTTTCAACCATCTCAATAGTCGAACAGTTGAGAACCACCGAAGTATAGGTTGCTTGTAATCTAAACCCAGTCATCAAAGAACAAGGAAATTGTGAACACATCATAAAACACATCAACTTACATTCAAACATGATGATCACGGTGAGGTAAAATAGACCCGAAACTATTAGATAAATCACTTCGGTACCTGAGCCATACATTCCCATTGTCCACGGTGAGCCAGTGCTGAAGCATTTATCACCGCATAGTTCTGGACAGCAGCCTCGAAGCACTAAGCCAGCTAGTGTGTAATCTTCGTGACTCTTCAATGCAGCACATTCAAATTCTAAGAAAGGCACTTGGTGGCAAATTCGAGAAAAAGTGGACAACTTGTATAGTTTCTGATAGCCAAACAACATGGAAAAGATTGGTACAATGCGAAGTAGATACAAGAATGAGAAAGTCCAGGGAAAGACGTTAAGGTCGAGAAAGTTGTCGATAAAGTCGAGCATCGACATGAGAATGTTCGAAATGAGGCCAAACACAAGGTTGAGTATCACTAAGAAAACAAAGCCGGACGAGGGTTGACGTAGAAAGTAAGAAGTAGCATAGGCTAGTGGAATTGAGGCAAAACCAAAGGCAATGAGAATGAGATAAAGAATAGTACCTGGAACAATAGTAACAATTTAGTTAAGACGACATTTGAATTAACACAAACCTGATGCTTTGGAGTCAATACCAAAGAAAATTTGGTCTGTATCGACCAGAAAAATAAGTAGATACATGATACTGATAGCGATAAAATGATAAACTAAATCAAAAATAAAATTAATTATCCAGAAAGTGATGGGTGATAATCCAGCCATTAGTTGAAGAAGCTTCGACTTTGAATATTGTTCGCGAATCGGATAAAGCACGTAAGCGGCAGCCAAAAAAGGAAAAGCAATGGGCAACATCACCAAGCAAGTGATGATCCACGAAATGATCAGATTGACATAGTCAATGTTGCCTTGATCAATCACGTCCGCTACGATTGGTTTGATAGTTGTTTCTATTGTTACATATTTTTGCAACTCCGGCGGGCTAGCTAAACGAAGAAAAGTGTCCATCGCTACCGAAAGGGAGAGAGGTGCCGAGAATATCTGTTCGTGATTATACCACAGACGGTAGTGATAGGCATTGTTTTTGTTCACTTCCAAACCATAGATAATCTTTCGAATATAGGTATCAAGATTGGTCGAGGCGTCAAGTATTTCTGATTCAAAATTTCGAAAATGGGAATTGTTGATTTGATGAACTTTTGCAAACAATTGTTCATTCATTTCCTCATAGGCTTTTTTCAATTTTTCGGGTCCAGCATAAAAAGCCTGAGTCCCAGTGCCGTAAAGCTTGACAAGATCAAGTTCAATCTCTTTGTAGGTTCTTGAATTCAACGCTCGAATAGCGGCGTCAAGTTTCATGGCCACAATGATAATAATGCTTGGAATGATCAGTTGAAAGATAAACATTACCCAGTAACGCCGAGCAAAGTGTAATCGCTTGATTACTAAAGCCCATATTTGATTGACTAACAAGTGCCACCCTGACAGCAGTTCGGTTTTAGAACAAAGCTCAATTTTTTTCTTTGGCACAATTTGCTCATTTTGAAGAACATTCGCTTCACTATTACCTTCAATGAGATTGGCAGTTTCAGAGCCAACGCGAAGAAATACGTCTTCAAGCGTAGAATAAGACAAACCACAAGAATTAATTCCCAGCTGCTCTCGATTAGCTTCGATTTCTTGAAACAATTTGGGAAAAATAGTAACTAAATTAGACTTGTCAGTGGCCTTGTGGGCAAAACTGTACAAAACTTCCGTCTCAATTTCTGACTTGAATGTGGCCGAGGAGATGTAGCGTTGGAGGAAGTGTTCAAATTGTTTAACATTGAAGTGAGCCAGTTTTTCAATGCGCAGTTGATAACCTGTTCCAAACACGTTCTTGAGAAAAAATGGCGATCCTGAACAGCTGAGTTTGCCTTCGTTCATGATGGCAATGCGATCTCCTAGAATCTACTAGCAAGCTTTTAGTTTACAGTTATTTAAAATTAAAGAATGTGAACATACATCAGCTTCTTCCATATAGTGTGTAGTAAGTAGAATAGTTCTCTTTCTTCGAATTCCAATCAGCATGTCCCAGATTATTCGCCTTGCCTCGGGATCCATTCCTGAAGTTGGTTCATCAAGAATCAAAATCTCCGATCCGCCGACCATTGCAATGCCGAGAGCCAACTTCCGCTTCATGCCACCGGAGAGATTGGAGGCCAACACATGTGTTTTGTCCGTCAAATGTAGCAATTCGAGTACTTTGCTCACTTCCTGGTGCAACTCGAAGTAGGGAAAGTTCTTGAGTAGTGCATATAGCTTCAAGTGTTGTGCCACAGTCAACTCATTGAAGATAATGTTTTCCTGTGGGCACAGTCCAATGTTACGTCGGGCTTGCTTGGTTTGGGTGAAGACATTAAATCCATTTACATATATTGACCCAGAGCTTGATCGAAACATTCCGGTGATCATGTTCATTGTGGTACTTTTACCAGCGCCATTGTGTCCCAGCAACACTGTGATCTGATTCCGAAATATATTGAGCCACAGGTGGTTTACGGCCATTTTGGATTTAAAACTCTTACATACATCTTCAATCTGAATACTTGGAGTCAAGCCAACCGGATCAGGCTCGTGGGTCTCTTCATTTAACTTTGGCATAGAATCTTGTTTATCTTTTTTATCGAAGCCGACAGGACACCAATAACTTGGCATGAACAAGAAAATTGGTGACTTGGCAACACCAAACTGAAAAGGCCACACATTATCTAGATACCAGATGAGAAAGGCATAGAGAAAGTAGGAAGAGATCACAGCTAGTATCACAGTGATTTCGGTAAGACTGAAATAGGTAGAAGTAGTTGTGCCAAGATTGTACCAGTGCAATCCAGTTGCCGTGTTCTCGAAAGCTCCCATCAGTGAGAGCATCCACACCAGAGAGCCGGTTGGCAAGAAGCAGGTGAGAATTCGAGCTGTGTTGGTGGCTTCCACGTCTATCTCACGATTCACACTTGGTATGTAGAAACGAAAGATGAGGGCTAACGTAGCGAGCCACACAATCACCGTGACAATCACAGCCACTATTGGTCTAAATGGGACAAAAACAGCACTTTGATTAGAAATCGAAAAATAGTAAAGAAAACAGTACCGATTGAAAAGAGTCGAGAGAAGCATCGAGAAAAGAATTGTTTGGATACCAAACAACACAAAGAGAAACATTAATAAAGATGGTGAAGAGTAGTAGAACACGGAAACTGGAAAGCCGAACAAGATAGCGGCAATTGGTGCGGTATGTACTACGATGATCACAAAGTAGTTGATGAAATGAGCACACCAGAATACAGAGTCTGACATGCCCACCAGTCGTAGAAGTTCTTTCGACTTGGTTGCCTTCTCATCGGTGATACGTTTCACAATCAACGGACATAGAATGATGTAGGTGAGCACCATGAAGGCAGCGACAAAGTCGTAGATGGAAAACTCTGTAAATGTAGCTCGCTTGTAGACTGGGTACGGCATGCGATTCCACGACAATTGTGTGATATTCGTATGATTTGTTCCACGGTTGCTTGCAAATTGTGAGATAAACTCTCGATGCACGTAGGAAATAACTCGGAGAGTGTTATCAAAAAATGATATAAAATCTACGTAACTCGGGTCTTGACCATTCTTCGGTGGGTAGAGATTGGTCGAGGCTCTGTTCACGTAGAACGGCGAGCCCGGCACGTAGAGAACATGTCGAATGATGCCTAGTTGAAGATCAAGTTGTTCAAAGTAGATTCCCACCGCGTTGAGTTTGCTTTGAGCAGTAGCATTGTGGAGGCCATTCTCAAGACTTTCTGCATCATCAAATGAAATTATCTCTACAGTACTATTGAATGAAAGCAATAGCTTAAAGAGCTGTTTGGCATCCGGAATTGGAGGAGCATAAAGCAATCTAAAATGAGATGTAAAGTCCAACCGAGGATGAAACTGAACAGTCATGATAGGATTGTGATAGATCTGTGGTCCAGCTAAGCCATCATCATTGAGACTTTGAACAGGTGGCGCTTTGCTGACAGCACCTCCTGGACCCTGGTAAGCAGCTTTGTTGTAGATGATGGCGAAAGCAAGCAACATCAAAACCGGGCCCAAAATCTCGAAAAAGGTGGAAATGAAATGCACACGGCGAATGATGACACATTTCCATAGTAAAGCCAAAAGTTGCTTGAAGTAGAGCCGCAGGATAGAGCCGTGATTTAGAGACATTCTTATCTAGCCTCTTTTAACCACAATCAAACCAACCACATCAACTAATATCAACATATCATGTTGAAAGGCTCAAGCACAAATTAACATTAAACCACAATCACCAAAGTTCAAGCAACAAGATTCGACATGGTGCAAAATGAGAGTAGTCAATCAAGAGTTATTGAACGATTATACCCAAGGAATAATATTTATTGCGATCATAAAACAAAATATTTTTAATTGTTTTGACCCAAAGGCGCAACAACCAGCATTGATCGACAGTAGTGCTCAACCTATCACCAAAGCAGACAGCAATTGCCCTCTACAGTGAAGAGCAATCGATCCAATCCTCATGGTGATTGAGGTGATAAACCATCCATTTGATTGCATACAAACAGTATACCAAATATACGCACTGGAATTTAGTGTTGAGAGAGAAAGAGAGATCAAGTGCCTTCTATCTGTGTGTATCGATGCCTAATTTAGACACAATGTGGTAGGGATTAAATGGAGAACAGATGGAGATATAACGACAAAGGGTCCGATATTTGGTGGGAAATGCAATCGTATATATATACGTACTATTTTGTGAGTTAAGTGGCAAGAAATCACCCCTCACTGGGATAATTGCAACAAAGACTCAAGAGAATAATTCACTTGAAAACGATTATTGGGCGGTTTGGTATAAAACTAATTGAAAATACTTAATTGTTCATTAAATCTAAATCGAAATCTTAGTAAACAAAGATATTTTATAAAATTAAAAATTGTAAAAATGTAAGTAATAAAAAATAGAAAAAATATACATAATTTTTTTATTATGTTTTAAAAATCAATGAAAATATGAAGTGCGTGACAAAACAAAACAAAACAAAACAAAAAAAACAGTTGTCACAAAAAAATATATGGGCGCATGCGTGTACTCTATTCTTAAGGAACAGTGTGCGGTCTCTCTCTCTCTCTCTCTCTCTCTCTCTCTTCACTGTCTTCTCTTCAACTTTGTTACAACATCAATACCATTAAGTTATCTCTTAATATTTTTACTGGGGTGACTAATATTTTAAATAATTTAATTTATAATCTACAATAATTCCAAATAAATTTATTTTCAAATTGAAAAATTCCGTTCATAAAACAGTATACAATTAGGAAAGTTTGGATTTCTCTTGTAAATTGCAAGTTTCAACATACTTCTTGCAGGGTCAACCTTGCAGTTCCGCATAACATACAATTCCATCTACACCAACAAAAGCAATCAATGTGGCAATGTGTCCTAGAAACCTCGACATCTCATTAATACCATATACTTTGAGGGTAAAAAATTTTCCCCCTTTCTCGCCCAGAGTGGAAATCGAGATGGTAATCAAGTATCATTGACAATGACATTGGAAAGACGCCACCAGAAGTTGTATATCGTATAAACCAATTAAGCTCACATTGCGGGGATAGAAAACCAAACTAGTGTTTGGATAAATATAGATCTGTAGATAGTGATAATGGTATAAAGAAAGAAAAAACAATAAAAATATTATAAATAATAATACTTACTTAGTAATAAAATTTAAGTAGCCGATATTGATGCGTCATAAAGACACTAAACAATGACCTTAATTCACTCAGAGTCTTATTACCCTGCAAAACAGTTTTATTAATAATAGTATTTTATTAGCAATCAAATGCAATACTCACTTTATCAGAAAACTTACTTTTAAACATTCAATTCCAAACAAACTCAAAAAGAAATCTTAAAATAGCATCAACGTGTTAAAGTGTTGATCATGATGAGTGTCTTATGACTAGATGTGTTTAAAGCTTGTGACCAAAGGTAAACATATTATGGTGATGATGGTAGCGATGGTGGCGATAGTTTTGTAGTAGAAGAATAACTACTCAAAGTGTGTTAGTTATCCTAATGAGTTGTTTTAGATGTCAATGCCATCCTAGATATCAGCCACTGTAATGTGCGAGTGACTGAAAGAGATAAACTTGAACCTTGTCTGGCTGACTCGTTTAGTCGTCGTTGTGTTGGTAATTCTCCCGGGTAATCTAGCCATAAACTCACATTGGTAGATGTATATGTGTGTGAGAGAGAGGGAGAGACTTAGGGAGAAAAATATAGACATTGAGACATCTAGGTATCAAACATAGGTAGACAACTCTCACATGGCGATTAGGATTTCACCCAGGAAGGACAAACTTTTCTTCTTCTTTTGGTTTTAATGTTCGTGTATTGACACCTACCACGACTTTGACATTGACAATGAGTTGGTGTATCGGAAGTAAACACACACAGGTGATAGTGATGGAAGAGAGAAAGACAACGAAAGACGAAATTCCAAAAGACCAAAACGACCTCCAAAGAAGAATAGACCTTGGCCCAGATTCACAGCTTGTTGGTGCTTCTGGCGTCAGAGGTGCAACACCTGTCGGCAATTTATTGGTGTAGACGGTGTTGATGGTGGTGACGCTGCCAATCCGAGACGCGTGCCACCCAAAGCACCAGAGAATCAATTCCTAGTGTATTTTTCAAAGTACCTCACCACCCCGTCCGGGGTATATATACCAGGTGGATTTTTCGAGAGAGACCCAACCAAGTCAATAGATCTTGAGGAAAAAGAACAAAACAGTCGACAATCAAGACCTGCATGAGAAGCCACAAGAATCAACAGGTAGAAGTGATCCACAAGTCCCCCCTCCCCCCACGAGATGAAGGTGATCGTTGTGTTGGCATCGGTGGTCTACGCGGTTCTTCTGGTTCACGGCGTACCCGTGACCGAGGTTGACCCCACTGAGGACTCGGTGACACCGGATGTCAACAACAGTGATAAAGGAATAGTGGACATCATCGATGGCATCGTCAACCTCGGTCAAGTTCCCAAGTGTGCAACGGGAGAAGGTCAGTCCGGCTACTGCACAGTAGGTAGTTGTTCTAATCTTGGAAATCGAAGCGCAGTGGGTTGTCCCGGCAAGACCAGTCTAATCCGGTGCTGTCCCAACGATACTGCTCGTGAAATCTACCCGGCACCGGTTCAAAGTAATCGAATCCATAAGAACAACACCGTTCACTTCTAGAATTTGTTTTGGCTTTTTCAGAGTGTGGAATTCGACCTCTACGCAAAGGTGACCTGATTGTGGGCGGCAACGAAGCCATCCCACACACATGGCCGTGGGCAATCGCACTCTACCGGGTTCGTGGGTCTCGTCGATTCTTCCAGTGTGGTGGTTCGATCATCAGCTCTCGTTACGTGTTGACCGCGGCACACTGTGTGTTCCGCAGTACCGAGACACTCACCGCGAGGGACTTTGTGATCAAAGTGGGCGCACACGATCTCACCAACAGTGGTCAGTTTGTCGAGCTGGAAGACGTCTCGGTACACGAAAACTACACTCCACAGTATCACAACGATGACATTGCACTGTTGCGACTCAAGAAACCACTGGATTTCTCCAAGACCGATGAGATCGGACCAGTGTGTCTTCCGAGACGTGGCTCCACTCCAGGTCGTCGGGTGGGCACCACTGCTACTATGGTGGGCTGGGGTGTGCACGACCAGATGGACTTCTCACCCAGTACCACTCTGTATGAAGTACAAGTGCCAATCTCAGATCAAAACCAGTGCCGACGTACTTACAGCGCTTTGCTCGGCACCAACTACTATTTCAACTGGAACAATGTGATCTGTGCCTCCACTCCCGAAGGTGGCAAGGACACCTGTCAGGTAAAATAACAATTGTTTCTAATTGTTCCTAAAGTCAATTATTAATTAAAATTGATATTGGTAATTTATAGGGAGACTCAGGCGGTCCGATGACCATTCCCAGTGGAGACACTTACTATCAAGTGGGTGTAGTTTCATTCGGTTACGGTTGTGCTCAAAAAGGTTATCCGGGCGTTTACACCTACGTACCCAACTATCTCAAGTGGATTGGTGCACATATGAAACCTTGAAAATTTAAAATTTAGTTAACGAAAACATTTTCATCTTCACCTCCGTTCAACTAAAACCAATTAAAAAACCAACAGTTTCGGTTTTACTTTTCGACTGCTAAGTCAAAATTGTTTATATTCTAGTTTCAAAATTTCCGTTGTACATCACAAGCACATTATAACGGTTTTCACGTTTGACACGTTGATCCGATAATTAAATTGTAATTTTCATTGTAATTCGCCATATTCGCTTAAATAAATATAATTTAAATTTATAAAAATTGATCGAACAAATTAACTAGCAAAAGGAATGACTATAAATAAGATTGCTATGTTGGAAGAAAGAATTGAATTTTGTTGTTGTTGTTGTTGTGTGGTAGTGTGAGCAGGAAGTCAAGTCTAAACTGAGCGCATCAAGTGAAACCATGGGAAACTGTTTTGAGCCGCATAGGTCAACAAAGAAGACCAATGTCCGTATAGTGCATGAGAAGCGGAAGGCCAGAAAGAAGCCCTCCAAAACCGAGGAGGAGGAGGAGAGTGTGAGAGAGAAACCTCACTCGGTAGCTCCACTGGCCCATCTTTCCATGGCACCAGAGGGTGAGAAGAGCACCAGTGTGAGTACCACTGGAACCGGACTCAACCAGACCTCGATTCCCGACAGCAGCGCTGTGCCCGATAAGTCAAGTTCCTCCACTAAGAAGTCTCCCCTGGTGCCTCAGATCAAGCCGGGATTCAGTACGAGTATGGGTACGGTGCCGATTTACCTTGGAAAGCCAGCTGGAACTACTGGAGAGGGCGAGAAAAGTGAAACCAGTCGAACCACTCGTCAGGTGCGAGAGTTGAAGGAGCATATTGAGAAGAATACACAGCAAATTCAGAATCTCGACAAGCATGTTTCCACTATTGAGAGGCAAACAAGAGCGTTGAGCCAACAAGTGGGCAAATCGCCCGTTACCGAACTTCATAAACCAACTACACCAACTAAAGTACCGGTAATGGCACTACTAGAATCTGATTTTCGTATACAAATCTGGTTCTCTTGGTTGATTCATTGATTTTTTATAAACTCAAAATTAGTTGGGGAATACATATCTCAAGACATTTTTACCTATCTTTTATAGGTATTGAGCTAAATTAATTTGAAAATGAATCTTAGTCTTTGAGACTCATGACAAAGAGCACATTTCAAACTAAACTGTTGATTTTTTTCATTATTTTATTCTAATAAAAATAATTAATTGTTAAATAAGAAGGTAAAATTATGGTCATAGTAGCATTAAAAATCGTATGAAAACCTAGTTTTGTTGCAATAGTTTTCAATCAAGCTTAATCATTAATTAATTTTCGTTTGTTTTAAAGCCATCGGTGAATTTGCCCGCTCGACCCAAATCGAACAGTGGTCTTATCCGTGGCTCGTCGAAGAATGGACCCAAATCAGATATAAGCACCTCAATAGCCGGCTCCAATATTGTTTCGGACATTTTCTCCATAGGCAGCGATGAAGGAGAAAGTGAGCAGACGAGCAAAAAGAAGAAGAAGATCGCTACCCGTGAGCACTCCGCTTCGGATTCGTACCACATTGAACACTCGACACCATCCGAAAAGTCGGAAGATAATAAAACTGGTACCAAAGTTTACTTGTCGCAGTTAGATAAAGCGCCTGCGCCAAAGTCTGGCTTGGTAGTGGTGAAACCTACGTTGGCCGCCGCCTCGAGCGAACCCAAGGATGATAATCAAGCCAAGGGTGGCTCTGCTCTTCCGGTTCCGCTTCCCAAGCCACCCGGCCTTCCTGAGCCACCAAACAAAACGGAAACCACTGAGATTAAACCTACTGGGCTTCCAGCTCCACCACAAAAATTGGATATGAAATCTACCGGTCTTCCAGTTCCGCTTTCGAAGCAAAGTACTCTTCCCGCTTCTAATATGTCACAAAATTCTGATATAGTGGATGAACCCAAGTCAACTGGTCTACCGGTTCCGCTTAGCAAACCAAGTACTGGCCTCCCGGCTCCACCACCAAAATCCGATATAGGAGAGGGAGCCAAGTCAACCGGTCTACCAGTTCCGCTTAGCAAACCAAGTATTGGTCTTCCAGCTCCACCACCCAAATCTGATCTAGGAGAGGGAGCCAAGTCAACTGGTCTACCGGTTCCCCTTACCAAACCAAGTACTGGTCTTCCGGCTCCACCATCCAAATCCAATCTAGGAGAGGGAGCCAAGTCAACTGGTCTTCCGGTTCCGCTTAGCAAACCAAGTACAGGTCTTCCAGCTCCATCGAATAAAAGCGAGATAACTGAAGCAAAATCTTCAGGTCTACCAGCGCCACTAAGCAAAGCCGATCAAGTGGAAAGTGCAAAACCAACTGGTCTTCCCGAACCTGTCAAGGGTGGTGGTTTCTCTCTCCCGGTGCCACCTAAGTCTAGTTTGCCAGCTCCATCGGCCGGTCTTCCAATTCCGGTTAAAAAGTTTGATTTACCAGCTTCAATCAAAATTCCCACCACAGGTTTACCAATACCTCACAAGAAAGATGAATCAAATATGCCAATGCATGGTGCACCAGAAGATGCATTCAAGACCAATCGTGAAAGTGCCGAGAATCTTAAACCTAAAGAATTGAAGACGGATAATCCGTTTGACCCCAACAACAAGACGGCACGTGAGAGCGACCCGAAACTGCCAAACGCACTGCAGCATCCGGAGAAATCGGGAGAAAAGCCATCCGCCCCGAAAGCTTTACCTTTGCCAGCCTTCAAGAAGTTCAACAAACCTTCTACTTTAAGATTGAATAAATCAAAGAAGCAGAATGAGCCCTTATCAATCAAGTCCACGGAGAAGTCAATGTCGCAAACGCAACGATCTGGCTCTTCACGCTCCGAACGTCTTGACAAAGACAAACGAATCTCGGTATTGGCCATTCCACGTTCGGCTTCCTTCAAACCTGCCCAATGATAAGTAATTTTTCAATAAGTCATACACTCAAAACAACCATTAAATACAATAAATATAAGAATATTTATATTGGAGAAATACGTATGTAATAATTATTATAATTCAAGTACAGCTCTAAAGTAAAAACGATTTTTGTTTGAAAACTTTCAAAACCACTAACTTGAGAGAATTCACAAACAAAAGATTGGTTTACTTTTTGAAAATTTTACAGTATACAGTGTGCAAAATGTAATTGATTTATTTAATGTTTTTTTGTGACTAAAATAATTAATTTCAAAACATAAACAGTGTATACACGTTGTACGTACAACATACGAGAAACTTTACAGAAAAGAAACATAATCATAACAAATAATTATTAGTCATTATTAGAAAACAAAAAATGATTCGAATTGCTAATGCAAATCATTATCATTGTTCACTAAAGTTGCACATTGTTGTAGTAGTACTGGTGGTGATTGTTCTGGTCCAATCCATTGGGTACTGGTGAGACAGAACTAGTGGGTGAATTACTGTTTGTGCAGTGATCATGTGACGATCCATTTGAAGTAGGCGTCGAGTTGGCGGTAGAACGTGTCTGGTTTGGATCGGTTCGCATCGAGAACATATCCATCAGAAGTTGATCGTTGACTGTGCGCTGTAGTTGGTTCAATTCGCGATTATTTTGCGATTCCTCCGTTTCTCGCCGACACGGTTGAATCTCCACTCCATCAAGGTGGTTCGAGTTCATCTGCGCTTGGTTCGATTTGATGATCAAACAGTTGAGATTGTCAAACTGGTACGAATTGACCGAGTTGACCACTGCCGCAATGTTATCCGTGTATTGGTTGATCTGATGGATCAGTGTTTGGGTGCGCTTGAACCACTGCCAAATGAGAGTGTAACGGCTCAGGTCATACTTGAATTCCTGTGCAAACTCAAGACTATGGTAGATGGAAAAGTCGGCCAGAGTCAAGTGGTCTCCGGCGACAAAGTTGTGCACGCTTAGAATCGCTTCGATGTAGCTCAACGCTTCGGTCACCTTCTTCTCCTTGACCGGATTAAGCATCTGTGTCACCATTTTGCCCTGGCGTACGATTGGAATGAGAAAGTCACCGAGTGAGCGGTAGAGAACATTCAAGTCGTACTGCATCAAACGATCCACGATGGCACGATGCTTGGCATCTCTCGGGTACACCTCATTGTTCGGTGCATAACGATTAGCGAAATAAGCCATAATGGCTCGACTGTGCCAAAAAGTATCAAGTTTCAAGTTCAATTACTTAATTTTCTAAACTTGTCAAATTCTTACCTTTCCCAGAGGATAAAACCATTGTCATTTATGGTAGGTAGACAGTGCTGTGGGTTGAGCTTCACAAACCAGTCCTCTTTCTGCTCACCTGCATTGCATTAATTCTTCTATTAGTATTACATCTATACTTTATACAATGTATATAATTTATCCCCGATTAAGAAATTAATTATTTGCCTAATTAAAGGCATAGTCATCATTTGACGTATTCATATATAATTATAATAATGATTTATATCAAGGTTGGGTGCTTATCTCATTTTTACCAAACGAAAAATTAACGATTTTATGTTCTTTTTCATATGATTACACTTTTATTATGTTACTTTCTACCACTTAAGTAGAACAATTAAAATCAACAAATTATAATTCTTTAAAGTGTAATTTTTTTTCAACTTGTAGTAATATTTTAAAATAAAAATTTTAGCTAAGTTATATGTAGTTATAATTCTTTCATTCTGACTCTCATATTTGAGAAAAGAAAATAGATAATTCTGTATTGAGTTTAGTTGGCCAACTAGTAAGCTCGTTGAACCTTTCTCCTTTTCATACACTGTTAAAAATACTGTCTAATTATAACCTGACATTGAGCACGTTTCGGGTTATAACCTTACAATTTCAAAAATACCAGTTTTTAAGGTGACAATTTTTTTAAAAAAGTTAGCTTATAACTTTGTAATTTTAAAAAAGTCAGCTTATAAGCGTTAATTTTCCAAAATGTCTGCTTATAAACATGCATTTTTATATTCAAAGTCTATTGCAAAAATTTGTCAAGTTATAACCAGAAACGTGCTTAATGTTGGGTTATAACCAGACAGTTTTTTTAACAATGTACAGCGACCTTTACAATGAAACAATGCTTGGTTGTTAAAAATAAGATTGTTTTAATTGTTGAAAACAATGTTAATGATTGTTAAAGAACAAGATGATTCTCCGGAGCCTAATCTCTTATCATAGGCCACTTAACAACTTAACTACCCTAGTTGTGAATGCCACCAAGTGTGTGTACGTGCTACGGCATCACAATTAGAATGCTTGTGACAATGTCGCCCAATCGCTTGGTTTGTTTCGTCACACACACACACACACACACACACACACACAACTGCCAACCACTGGGCAGTTTGTGTGTGTGTGTGTGTGTGTGTGACAGTGACCACTGTCGCCGATCCGATTTGGAAATACAAACAATATGAACAGTGAAGGCTAATTGGACAAGAGTGACGAAGACGTCCGGACGAAGGCCAATGCGCGTCGAGTGGCATCGATCCATCAATCAATGCGGACACGTTGCGAACAGGGCTGAGTTTGTGCTACTGCCCACTGTCCCACCAAGTGTCCCACCAACTTTGTTATTTCTCTCCGGGAATCGCCACCAATTCACATAATTCTACCCAAGGCCATGCCATTCCCAAACCTCTTTTCGTTATTTAAAAAAATGATAGTTGCTTGGCAATTAGAATGGTCACTGGTAGTCAATCAATCGATGTGTGGATGAGTGTGACCACGCTGCGTCAGTTGATGTGTGAATCAATTCATGCAACTCGATTAAGGTTGTGGTCAGTGCACACAGTAGCACTTGATTAGCTCGATTGATTGCCCGTGTGTGGTTACCATTTAAAGCGAGATCAAACTGCCCGCGGCTCATCGTCCCTGAGTTTGTCTCCGCATGTAGACACATACAAACACATACTCACAAATACACCGCTTTCTCACACACAAACACACTGTCCACTCGGTTGCACACTGGACAACCATGATATAAGCCTCAAGACATCCGCAACAAGAGGCGAAAATGAAGGAGTTAGCGCCTCCAAGCTACGCTATCCCCAATCTGCATCAGATCAAACACATTAGTTGCAAACCACATACCTTCTTTGGGTGTGTCTTCACGGTGACACCACAACACTACTACTGCAACCTTCACGCTAAATTCCGTATTAGAACTGATTTAAACACCCTTTGGCGTCAATTCTCTCTTTGCGTCGAACTATAATGATAATTCATTTTCAATTAAATAAGTTCTTAATTTAATGCAATTATACTGATAACTCGGAAAATGTTGCAAAATACTAAGAGAAAGCTTCGTTTCAGTTGTTCCGAAGCCCCGAAATGCATCCAGACAATAGGGAAACAATGTCGCATTTTAGTTTACCCGTACTTCATTTGCATGAGAATCAAGAAGGATTTAGTCCAAGAGCTAATGTGTGTGTGTATGTGTGAGTGTATGCGTATTGCGATGATGCTTGTGGGCTAGACATGGCCATTGGGCGTGTTGTGCGATTCTACTACCACCACCTAGCACAGTGTGTCCAGGTGTAGTTAGAGTCGATTGATTGATTGCAAGTGACGTTGTACCCCAGTGCGCAATGTGATTCACAGTTACCTTGCATTCAGTCCATGTTTGGCCACGCGACAAGGTCTGATATGTCTCGCCAAAGTGGTTTGCCAAACTCGATCAAATCGCTAAATTTGGCCAATCGAGGAACGATGGCATCGGTGGTATGATGGTGATGTTGATGTTGTAGAAATGATGATCATGACGGGTGATGGGTGTTGACCAGTGCGCCAGTTGGCCACCACCTGCAATCAGTAGCGGTAAGCAAGTTATTTATCCGCCCAGTTAATTGCAACTCAATGAATCCATTTTAACGCATGTGTGTGTGTCTATGTGTTTGTGTGCAGGATTCACATGACCTTACTTTCTCTTACAACTCTTTCTCATCTCAATCTCTTTGTGTGTATTACACTTTATTTTTTAATATATATATATACTACATATAAGTGTGTTCAGGTAATAACAAGGACACATCTACACATCAAAATTGAGTATTAAATCTAAAAAATCATATATAGATATTAATTTTGGGGGGGAGAAGAAAATAACAAAATAAATCCAAAGAAGAAAATGTGATCACATTGAAAGAAAAATGAACAGCTGGAAGATGTATGGCCTAATCAGCGGCAGTTGCCAAAACGAACACACCGCAGGAGCTCATCAAGATCCACTAACAAAGAGTCAATTTTTCCAATTTCATAATCTTCATTTCGGCTTGACGATCGATGAAAGGACTTGCTGCGCTGCCTAAAGCTAGATAGTCTTTTCAGTCCAGAGTGTTTAGTGGTATCGTTGCGTTGGTTGATCAAAAAACAAGCATAAAATTCATCGCCACAGTGATTCGCGTGACGGTCAATTGAAACACGACCCAAAAGGCAAAAGACAAGTGTGTGAGAATCCGAACAGGTAACAGAACAAAGTTGTCCTTTCTTTGCATCGTAATTCAAGGTCAAGCGTCGAGTTGACTTGATCACAGTAGATTCGTTTCCCACTTTATCTTCCCACGACTTGTTCCGCCGTAGGATATGCATCCGAGATAAACGATGTAGCACTTGTCTAAATTGATGCATTTTCTCACAGATTTCGGCAATAATTGAGGTAATCAACTGTGAGGATTGATTATTGTCAACATGGTCTAGCTCAGACAAAATTGGTCCGTGAAATATTTCTACATTTTGACTGGATTCAGTCAAAAGATAGCACACCAAGTCATCAGGCAAACTGTCCTCGTCTTCTTTCAATAAACCAGTGGTTGAAGAGTGGCTTGCAAAAGACCATATGTCTACTGTGTTTTGACTGCAATACGATTCAGTCGATAGTGACGGTAGACTTTCTGCATCGTGTCGAGTACTGGTTTCCGAGACATAACTGGTGGAATCTTCACAACTGCAATTTTGGGCTTGGTTTGATTCGTGTGATTCTTCAGCAGATTTTTCCTCTTTGTTTTTAGCTTCATTTTGCTTTTTACCTAAAATAAACAAAAAATAGCATTAATACTTATATTTATTACACTGTTAAAACAACTGTCTGGTTATAACTCAACAAGTCTTTGTAATTGACTTTCAATTTAAAAATGTAAGTTTATAAACTAACATTTTGGAAAATCAAATCATTTATATT
>DVQH01000488.1:0-23105 GCA_018231625.1 Papilio phestus
ATTTTTCAAATTAAATTTATAATTTGCAATTGGTATCATAATATAAAAAACAAATTGAGCTACTTACTTTTCATTATCCTGCTTCTTTTTCTTCTTCTTACCAAGCAAACTTTTGCCAAGTTTCCACATGTTGAGAGTGGAGAGTAAGAGAGAGAGAGAGAGAGAGAGAGACACAGAGATGCACAGGAGAGAAACAATGGTGCGGCAATGCCTAGCGTAGCTGGTGGCCAACTGATTTAAGGTTTGGGGCGGTAGGGTGCTTAAGCTTGTGGGTGCTTCGTAGATGCGGCTCGTCAAAACTTAGGCGTGAAGAGTGGCTGCTTCGGGGTGGCAGAGGCAACTCGCAATGCCACCCTCTCCGTGTTTCACCTGTGCGCTACTAGAAGACAATCTACCTCAGACCACCCTGACTTCGGGCACAATGCTTTATACAAGATGCACAAAAATGAGCAGAGAATGTGAGAGAGAAAGAGAGATAGAGAGAGAGAAATGAAGCAAGTAAGTGACAGTGACTAGTGAGAGAAAGAGATGCAAAATGAGTAAAGTAAAAACCAAAGTAAAAATACTAAATTATTATCAGATAAATTATAAAAGAAGTAATGTTAAAAAGATGACTATTAAAAAATAGCTATACTTATAGAGTGTAGGAGAAGAAGTGAAAGAGAGCGAGCAAGAGTGAGAGAGAGAGAACAAGAGTGAAAGTGAGAGAGCAAAAGAGAAAATGAGAGTGAGAGAGATGAGACTGAGACCAAGATTGGCGAGTGAGTGAGTGTTAGAGCAAAAGATATATAATAAGTAAAATAAAAACCAAAGAAAGAAATACTAAATTATTATCAGATAGATAAGAAAAGGAGTAATGGTCAAAAAAAGTTGACGATTAAAAAATAGTAATATCTATAGAGCGTGGGAGAGATAGTGAGAGTGAGAGAGAGAGAGATTGGGAAAAAGATAGAGAGCAAATGTGACAGTGAGAGGGGGAAAGAGAGAGAGAGAGAGAGAGAGAGAGAGAAAGCGAGAGAGAGAAAAAGAGTAGGAAACAGTTTGAACAAAGCACGGTGAGACAGGAGCAAGAGACAAACATCAACTGGCGACAAGTTAGGGTTGTCGACGCGCGTCCTCAACTAGGCTTGATGAGTAGGAGACCAAATCGAGGCGCGGCGCACTTTACTTCAAACTCCATTGGCTAACCACACTATCGCGCTAACACACACGCACACACTTGCCGGCATTGCTTTTGATTCACTTTTATACGCACACATATTCAGTCATATATAGTCAAATGCTAAACTTATTGAATTTTTAAAATCTTGATTTTTTAACCGATACTCTCACTCACTTTCTCTCACTCAGTATTTCTCTCACACTCTCCCTTTCACACGCACACTCTCTCTTTCACTCTCTCTCTCTCTCCCTCACCTCTCTCTCTCACCTTCTCTCTTTTTCACCTTCTTTTTCTTCCCTTCTTTCTCTCTCTTTCTTTCATTCTGGATTTCTCACTTTTTCTTTAACTTTCTTTCACTGCCAATTTCTCTCTTTTTCTTTCCCCCATTTTCTCACATACTTTTTTCTCTCACTTTCAATTTTTCTAGTATAAGTTAAAAAAACACAATGAATTACAAATTGATGCACATAAATAATCTTTTTTTATATTTTAGCAATATTTTTTCCAATTTTACATTATTTGCATTTAAATATTGCACAATTTTTAATCCAAATTATACTAATTTATAAAAATTAAAAATGATATAGCAAAATAATTTTTAAACAATTTTATAAACATTAAACGAAAAATTTGCACATGACTAATTTTAACAATTTAAAAGTTCTTTATTTAAGTTCAAACTAATTTTATTTTTTAATAAATTTTTCAACTAAATTATAAATTATTATTGTTATGATGTTACCATTGTTTTTTAAACTATAAACATGGATATAAATTCAAAATTTAATTAAATTTTATCCCAGAGTTAAAGTGAGTAAGTGTGAAAATAATAAAAAGATATTTGAGCCTGGGATGTGAGTACACATGGTGCTTATTGAGCGCATAATCACAGTTTGACGTGTATTTTGTTTTTGCCCATTTTTGTCCAGGCTCAAAGTGTTGTGTTTTGAAATTTAATTTGATTTTTAATATTAAAAATTTCAATATTTTTTTACCGAAAGAGAGAGAGAGAGAGGGAGTGAGAGAAATGGAATCCGCTATATTGGATTTTAGATTCACATTAAGTTTTTCTAAATTATAATACATTTTTAAATTACAGAAATTAAATTTTACAATATATTATATTTGAGAAAAATTTGAAATGAATATAAAATTCAGTATAGGGGAATTGATTTTTTTGAGTGTATTTTAAATTTTGTAAAAAATTATAAAAAGTAAAATGTCTAAAGCAAATTTTTTTTGAACATATAGTTAAGATCAAAGGTTATGATGTGTCCTTGAGTCACCATCAGTCACTTTGAGTCTTCTTAAACCATACCTATAAGATGCGGTGATTGGGATGGAGTTATGTTGACATACTAGATTATTCTTCTTGCTTTACCTTCTAACTCTCTCCTCCCTTTCTCTCTCCCTTTCTCTTCCTCACTCATTTTCTTTTTTTCTCTCTCCACCTCTCTCTCTTTCTCCATCTTTCTCTTTCTCTTCATCTCTCTCTCTATCTCTCTGACTCGCTCACTGACCAACCATACAAGTTTTCTTACCCGCAGAGAATCCTAGCCAGACAATTTTAATGTTTTGTTTAATCAGGGTGTTCAGAAACGCAGAAGAACGATGGGAAAATCAAATATGCCACAAGTGAAATCAAATTTTAAAAATAAAGACAAATCTTAGAATACTCACTTGTATTTTAGAGTTCATTTTTAATATTAGTAAATTTCGTGTTAAAAACCAGACTTTACTTTTGGATTAAGTTAGAGTTTTAATTTTAAATTACGTTTGTCGTTTCTCAATTGCACACATTTTAATTAAGGGCTAGAGTGAATATGGAAAATAATCCTTAGTTTTATACTAGTATATTTTACAATCTTTTCATCGTAAAATTATCCCCTTTATACACTGTTTTATTAAATTTGTACGCAAAATTTCTTACTAATTCATTTAGAAGCTTACTTCAATTCACAAAATTCTAGTAAAATTCAAACCAAACTAGTTCATCGGAGTTCATTGATCCTGGAAGCAAGAGCAAAATCAAAATTATTTTTTACTAGCAGACGTTTTAATCCAATTTTAACGAAAGTGTTTTGTTGTTTTGGATCCAATCACTAGCAGATCAACATGCAGTTTAATAATTTTTTATTATAAATTTTTAACTAATAAAAGAAGGAAGTTAACTATGCAATTAATTTTATTTGAATTTGTCAAATATTTAAGAAAAATGAACTAAAAACTAAAGTTGTGTAAATGAAACATAACTATAGTGTTTCCTCAAGTTTCACTTTTCGAATTTAGATAGAAAAATGAAGCAAAAAGAGAAGTAAACATTGTTTGATTTATGCATTGTGAAAACTACACTTCTTAGAATGGTTTGGTGAAAAGTTAAGCATGTAAAATTTGAGGCAATACTCTATACTGATTATCACAGTTTTCTACTAACAAATTGTGAGATGCTGGAAATGTCTCTGCCAACCGTACCCACACACACACACAAACACCCACACTTCTCGATACCCCAGTCAAACTCAGGTCTCTCATAAAGGTGATAAATTTGGATATTGGAAAGACGAGGCGCGTGTCAGTCATTCTATTTAAACAAAGCATTACTGCCCTCAAGCTCAGTACCAAACACACAATTAAAAAACCAAACACTGGGAAAATTTTTAGAAAAGCAGAACAAAGTTGCATAAAGTTAAAACTTTCCGATCCAATAAAGAAAAACTTGGCTAGATCTCAAATTTGCAACAGTCAAAGTCGGAGTAGGCCAGTGAAATAAAGTAACAGTTTTTGCTTAGTTTATTATTGAGTTTCTTGATCAACAACAAACTCTCGGCCTCAAAAGCCCCATTCCACCATGAAATTGGTAAATAATAGAGTGTTACACATACCCCAAGTAGTTTGTCTATTTGTCTGTCTTCTGTAGGTTAGTGTTGAATTTTGATCTATCGAACTGACATCACTTCCGTGCTCGTTTGCGTCTCATGATTGACCACCTGACGATTTTATTGAAGGTGCCGTTCTCGAGATTTAATCCGCTTTATACAACTGTGGCTAACTGGTTCATTTATGGGCTTTCAGGAAAGTTAGTGTGATTCGAATAGTAGGATAGTTTGGTCAGCTTTGCTTTGTACATTCGATAAAGAGCTGCAAAAGTCTTGTGACGATAAACAATACTGTCTTGAGTATTGTGGAGTTGGTTTGGTGGAATACAAGAAAAATTCAATTCTACTCGTAGAGCCCTAATTTGGTTTAACTGTGAAAATTTGTAAAATGCCATTATTGTTATAATTGTAGATTTTACAGTTTGCATAGATTTTGTTTGGTGCGTACGCGGTGACTCAAAGTGTTTTATTCAAAAATTAATTTAATTTTTTGTTTAGTTAAATAAAAACAAGTTTTTATGCTGTGATTCACGATTCAATTTAATAATTTTTATGCTGATTGTTTTGTAACCTAAAGCAAACATGATAAGCCGTTTGTTTATGCATTTTTAAAGCAAAATATGTTGTGACTAAATGTTCCAATTCACATGCTAAATCCCAAGTTAAATATTAGCAATTTTTAATTTTTCGTGTTTGTTATCTAAGAATTTCAAAGAATTATCCACTTGTTTTTGTTATTTTTTATGGTATGTACATTATATTTTTTTAAAACAATTCTTTGAAAGTTATTAAAAATGGATTTAAAAGTATGACGCCATCTATATGCTTTCAACAGAACTAACTATAAATTTTGTTGCACTTGCCCGGTAATCTTTGATATATAAATTCTTAATAAAATGTTATTTATTTTTATAACATATTTTGAAAAAATTATTTATTTTTGATGTAGTTATAATTATAGCATTTTTGTTTTTTTACTTATATACAATTTTAATATCATATTTACTTTGTTAAAAACATTTTGAAATAATCGTCAATTTTACAAATAAAATTTTATTAATTTTTATTTTTGTATTATTGAAATGTTAATTTAGACAAAATGATATAGCAACAAATTAAATTTTTTTTGTTTATTGTGTTTTTATTTTTGACATTTGAAATCGGTAATGGTATATTTGAATGAGTATGAAATTAGTGTGAGTTAGAAAGTGAGAGAGAAAGAGAAGGAAAGGGAGAGAGAGAAACAGAGAGAGAGAGAGAGAGAGAGAGAGAGAGAGAGAGAGAGAATGAGAGAGAAACAGAAAAGAATATTGAAAAGGGTATGAAGCAATGAGCACTTTATTCGTCTCTACACTGCCATTACAAAGCACTGCTAGCATGAAAAATAGTAGTGGGCGCTATTTAGCTTGCTTCACTCACCCTCATTTACTCTGCTTACTCTCCCTTCCTTTCTCTCTCTTTCTCTCCCTCTCTCCAATCTTCCCGATATGGCAGAAGCAAAAGAAGACAAGCAAACGTGGAATATATTACTCCCTGTGCAAGTGATTTTATTTACTGCGTAGTTATTTTGCCGAAACTTTCCATCTTACTGCAACTCAACATGGAATTTGATTTTTTGTTTAATATTCTTTGATTATTAAAGTTGGTCAATTAAAAAATTTTGCATTGTCAATTGTGATCATTTGAAATTGAGGATGCCTCGACGAAATCGCCCAAAGCATCGCAAGTACGCCTCGGTGCAAACCAACGATTTGGTTCAAGAGGACGAGTTGACGCAATCACCAAACAGTGAGCTGGTGGAACCATCCGAAAGCGAGTTGGCCAAATTGGCTGATCACGATCGAGCCATTGGGGCTGCTTTGCGCACTCTTCAAGAACTTGAACAATACGAACCTCGACAGTACTCGTATGAGGTAAGTCAAGTTTCAATCAACTGATTATATATTGCTAGTCCACTTTCCAAACTACTTGATGTGAAGTACTTTCTTGTGGTACATATTTACAAACTTAATTCATATCAATGTTAAAATTACTGTCAGGTTATAACCCAACATTGAGCACGTTTCTGGTTATAACTCAACAAGTCTCTGTTATAGACTTTCAATTTTAAAATGTAAGTTTATAAGCAGACATTTTGGAAAATCAATGCTTATAAGCTGATTTTTTAATTGTAGGGTTATAAGCAAACTTTTTTTAAATTGTCACCTTAAAAGCTGGTATTTTTTAAATTTTAAGGTTATAACCAAAAACGTGCTCAATGTCTGCTTATAACCAGACAGTATTTTTAACAGTGCACATTTAAAAAATTCAATTATTAAAATTATATTTCTTAATCATTTGATTTTATTTATATATTAATTTTAAGCTTAATTATTTAAATTATAATAAAATTTTATTTTAATTAAATATAAATAGTTTATGATATATTTAAAATATTTATAAAATTTATAAAATTAAAAAAACACGCAAAAATACCAAATGCATTCCGTATAATAATAATAATAATAACAACAAATAAACATGTCACTGTGTGGTGAAAGGCCTAATTGAAAATGGACATTAGAATTGATGGGAAGTTCACCAACTGTTCTTTAGACATTTTCAAGCAAGTGCAAACTACCAAAACACTGACTTGCACTTGAACTACTGACTTTATTTGTCTCGTATTTTTGTTATCATTTTCTTCTTTTTTTCTCTCTCTCTCTCTTACTCACTTTGTCTCTCTCTCTCTCTCTCTCTCTCTCTCTCTTTCTATCACATGGCCAAATGTGTTGACTGGTAAGCTAGCCAAACTTTATCGGTGTGTGAAGCATTTGAGTGGCTCATTGGACACTTGTGTTTGCATATGCATTTGCAACATTTCCACAATGCAATTGATTCTCTCCCCTCTAGCTCAGTAAACATGTTGAACGCTCATCGGGGATCCATTACACCACTCTACCACCCCAAAGTGGTGTAGAGAGTAATGGTGTGTGACTGGTGTTAGCACAATGTCAAGGTTGACACCTCTTGCCCATTCATTCATTGACATTTCTGTCATAGTCCCCTATTTTTTTACTATACAAATTTGCTTCCTCGCATGTGAATATTCATTTACTTTCCTCAATCTTTTATGTGAATATTTTTTGTTGTTTAATGAACAAATAATTAAAAATTAACAATATAATTAATTTCCATATAAAAAATACTTTAAACTAACTTAAATGATTATAGTAGATTTTTACGTGTGTAAAATTAAATAAAAATATGAAACAAAATAATATATAAGTTTTAAATTTTATCATTATAACTGTAAAAAATTTTTAATTATTGATTATTAATAAATAAATGTTATAAATTTTACTTTGTCCAAGTCGGTACTTTGAATATATCTTTCGGGTAACATTTTGAAACCAATTTTATATATGATTGACAAGATTTATTTATGAAAAAAAGATTTGGATAAATAATAAAAAAATTTAAAACTAAGTTTTTTTAATTAAAAAGGACTCAAAACGTAATTTTTTACAATTTCAAATGTTAATTAATAATAAAACTCTAATTTATTTAAAAATAATACTATGACAATAACAGGTTTAATTGTATGATTTAAAATTAACTTTGTCATCTAATTACAAAATAAAGTTTCAAAAATTTTTACGTTTAAAACAAAAGTTTAATTTCCAATTTTTTCTTTGAACCAATTTTTCTATTAAAATCTACATATTGTACATATTACAAAATTTATAATTTTTTAAGTAGTACATTTTAAAAAATTTACAACCTTAAAATAGTTCAATTTGTAATTAGAAAAAATGTTTCATTCAAAAAGTGTTACGTTTGTTAATATTAGATAGAAATTAATGTAAAAATTAAGTTGTGAGTAACAATGAATAACTAATTAGTGACGACATCTGGTGTTGAGAAAACATAACAATGAAAAATTCACACAGTTAGAGGAATCAATGTCAGTAGAATAATTTTTGTTTTAACTAGATGATTTTATTAAACAAAATATGTTATATTTAGAATTAAATATCAATTATAATAATCTCTTATTGTCAATTTAAATTTAAGTTTGGTTTGCAAATACAGTAAACAAGTTATGAATACTCTTTCAATGCGTGGATCATGATCTAAAGCACCATGAGCAGTGATTTGCTTACTGATGTATTTATAATAAGGATTAAAAATTACAAATTTTAGTTATCTTTGAATACTACGATTGTTTTTAGAGAATAAACTAAAACATAGTAGTATACACTTACTTTATTTAAAATAAAATCTGTTGCGATCAGCATTGAATTTAATGTAATACTCAGTATTTATGTTCAACACAGTATTTTAACCAACATAACATAATTTGAAAGCACTATTATTTTACAAAAACAAAATTTAAAATTGTTTCTTAAAATAATCATTACATTGAGATCTGTACCATAATCAAACATAACATTGCTTACCAAATTATGATCCGTGCAATGTAGAAGTATTCATAACTTATCTAATAAGATTAAGAACCAAAGTAACTTTTTTACTGAGCTTAGTTTAATAACTACTTTCAACGTTTTATGCGTGACTCAATGTTAAAGTAATAAAATTATTTTAATTGTTATTTTAAAATTAATGAATATACAGTAATTAAAATTTAATATTATTTTTATTGAAATTTTGAAATTAAGAAAAGAACGTTAACAGATTATGTTACCATACATTAGATATACTATATAATAAAATGTATTCGTGAATATTTAATAGTTGACTGCTGAGCGTTAATAGATAACTTTGAAGTAATGGCTCAAATGTCATGGTTTGCGCAACGTGGGCCATTCTAAACGTGTATGAAACAAAATATCTGCCATATTGGGCAAGACAGGATTTAGAACAGCGAAGATAGAAACTTGTAAAGCAAAAAAAGAAGACAAGTAATGGCCAGATGGACTAGTAGCTGATTCCAAGCACCATCCTGGTTAGCAGGAGCTTGTTGGGCCATGTTAGACAAGTCGATGCTGTACTTCTTGGAAAGATCGGAAACTTGGGCAAAGTCTCGAAATTCTGGCACAATTTCATTTTCATCCACCGAAGCATTGATGTCCATCGACTCAGAGATTCTTGAATTGGATGCTTCATATCGTAGAGCCAACTCATCTCGAACTCCTAACATCACCTCATCCATGATGCGATCAGCAAGCTCTAAATTTTTATTTCGCGGATTACAAAACAAATCTTTGGGACGTTCAATTGGTTGTGATTCGTCAATTTTCTCCTCTAAAACACTAGGGACCGTTTGTTTCATAGTTTCCATCTCTTCTTGCTCAATTTCTTTCAGGGCATCAGCAATCTATAATTAATTAATCAAATGTCATGTGAATTAGTGTTAGAAGAGCTTCACCTCGGTGTGACTTTTGTGTTGAGCCATCTGGGCTGCAGTAAATCCGTCCTTGGTGCGAATCGACAAGTCGATGTTTTCCTGGAGCAAAGTGGCCACCACCTGTCCCGAGTTTTCCGCTGCAGCGTAGTGAAGAGCCTGTTGGCAAGAGGGAACTCTTTATATGGGGGGCCAATGTCTCGGGCTGGCGCGCAGCTGGCACCAACCGCAAGCCATTCAGCAAGCCTCTCTTACGGTCCATCCGTTGCGATTGGTAAGGTTGACGCCGGCGCCGTGCTGACACAGACACTGGGCCAGCCGGGCTCGACCAAACCGCGCAGCGTAGTGCAACGGACGACACCCGAACTTGTCCTCCGCGTTGACTCGGGCTCCATTCTCAAGCAGTAGGCGCATGCAGAGTAGCAGTTGACCCTCGTCTTCGTTGCCACTGGAGCATACAGCCATCAGTGAGGTGAAGCACTCTGAAGCATGGACACACATATACACAAAGACGAAGGAAAACAAGGACAAAAACACCTCAATGTAGACATTGACTTATGCTGACTTTTAGCTACCTTTGTGGTAGTTGGGATCTGCTCGCTTTTGAAGACAAAAGTCAACGATGTCAGGGTAGCCCTTGTAGGAAGCATACATCAGTGCCGTCCAACCCGCTTTGAGAATGGCGTCAATAAAGAAGTTGGGCACCGACTGAAGTAGTTCTTCCAGTGGAACCAACTGTCCCGTAATGACCAGATTGCGCACACGACTCAGGATGAGGCTTGAGGGTGAAATGGGTCGCTTCGATCCTCCAGGACTGGTAGGTGTGGAGGGGGTGGGTGAGGGCGTAAGGGGTGCCAGTTCGATCTGGAAGGGATCGATCTGCGGCACCATGGGAAAAACGTGGCACACAGAGAGAGACAGACAGAGACAAAACTGATAATCGACACTGAGCGGCATCAATTGCCACAAGCGACATACTAAAGGCGCACTACTAAGCTAGGTTGGTATCAAGCCATATGAAAGCCATCGCTACGAGGGTGGTGAGGGCATAGAGCCAGAGAATTTTGGCAGGCACACCGACCTGGTCGTCGAGCAGTAGATTGTCGGGCATCTGGTCATCCACCTGGTCATCATCATCGTCCTCTTCTTCTTCCTCTTCCTCTTCAATCACTTGATCGATAAAACCACTACCATCGTCAAGAGCAATCTCAATCTCCTCCAACTCCTCATCCTCCTCGTCAAGATCGGTGGTGAAGAGTTGTGGCTTTGGCAATGGTGGCTCAAGCCGGTCCCCAAAAGTCACTTTTGTCGGCACAGCACGCGAAGATTCGCCATCACTCTCATCGCTTTCCATTGGTTTACCTATTACAATAATAAATATTCCACAAAAACATGATTACTTGCTTAATTATTGATAATTTAGTGTTCGATTTTATCCACTGATTAATTATGCGCTAAAATATTTGTTAATATATTATTTACTAAAATTGTTTTTAAATAATTAAAAAAACTAATTAAATAAACTAATAAAACTAATAAAATAGAACAAAAAATTTTAATATCATACCCAATGATTCGTCATCGTTAAGTTCGGCAATGTTCCATTTATTTTGGACATGCTTCAATGCAGCAAGATTTTGTGAATCATACTCGTCATCTTCATCTACCTCAACCTCTTCATCTTCAAAGTCTTCTACCTCAACCGTATCTACCCATTGGTTTGATGGTTGATTCATGTTTTGTTGCTTCAAAGTGTTTGCCTTGTTAATCAGCTCATCAATCTTGCTTGCCACTCGGTCAAACTCATCATCATCATCTTGCTCTTCTTCAACTTCCTCTTCCTCTTCGTCTTCATATTCTTCAATTTCTTCAAATGTCACTTCACTCTGAGGAATAGTGTTTGCCGGTGCTACAACTTTTCCTTGATCCTCTTTAGCCTTTTCATTAGATTTCACGCCAAGTGAAACATTATCTTCACATTCTTCATCTTCTTCATACTCGACTTCATATTCAACTTCTTCAATCTCTTCCTCTGGTTTACTAATTGGTTTTGGCGGATTTGAGTTGAGTTGAATTTTGCTTGGTTCTGGAAAGATTAGCATAAATCAAGGAACTTAAAATCAAATTGACTGTTTTTAACAATTTTTATATAGTTAGAACTTGAAACATATTTAATTAAAAATATTTATTTATATATTACCAAAAAGTATGTTTTTAGTTTTTTAATTTCAATGTTTTATAATAATGTTAATTAGGAATGGAAGGAAAATCCAATCCTGGAAAAATTTTCTTCTAAAAAGCATTAGACAAAGTGAGTGGTTTTTTCTAAAACTTTATTAGGATTAGTTTTTCCTGCGATCCCTATGTTAATGTTTTAAATTTTTTAGCCACATATCTTGCTTGTACAGTAAAATTAAAATTTTAAATGACCAATTCAAATCAAATTCTAAACCTATTTGAATTAGTTGAATTTGAATTTGTAGCCACCATTTTTTAGAAAAAGCAAACAATGTATTAATACTTTTAAAAAATTTTATTACAACAAAATAATTTATACTAACGCTAATTTAAAAAAACAAAATAATACTATGAATTGAAAGTTGTTTCTCAAATTTTTCTATTAATAGCAGCAAACAAATTTCTCAAAATAAAAAATAAAATATAGTTTAAGCAATTCTGCTTTTGATTAATCAGATTAAAGTGTACATACCTGATGCCGAAACTTGCTGTTCACTGGACATTCTGGTTAGTGTCAATGGCAAGTTTACCAGAGAAGAGAAGAAGACAATGTCACCCAAGACGGATACAACTTGGCTTACGTGTCACGAGTATTCTCGTTCTTGCCAAATCAAGACTGACTTGAGTGAAGTGTGAGATCGTTTGAGAGTTAGTGAAAGAGAAAAAGAGAGAGAGAGTAAAATTGCAAATTGTTCGTGTAGACTTGCACGAGTTGACTCTCGGTGCTCAAACTATAAATAAAATGCAAACACATCGTCACCCGAGGGAAGAATTTAAAGAGATCTGGCAAATGGCCGATTTTCTTATTTGAGTTGGCTTTTGTGAGAGTCAAGAATCTCTTTCTCATTCTCTCACTCTCTCTCTCTCTCTCTCTCTCTCTCTCTCTGACACTCTCTTTTTTCTCACTTCTATCTTACTAACATTTTCTTTTTCTCACTTGCTCTCTTTTTTTCTCTTTCGTTTTATATATTTCTCTCTGATATTTACTTTTCGCCAAATTTATTTTTGCTATTATTTATATTAGTTCACTTTTTTCAAACCTTTTTTTTATTTTCAATACTTTTTTCATAATTTTTATTCTTTTATCACAAATTTAATCATTTTTTGCATTTTTATTTAATTTTAACTGTCTTTTGACTTACTTTCTTGTATTATTTTTTATTTCAAATTTTCTTATTTTATTTAGCTTTCCCCTCTCTCTTTCTTTCTTTTTCTCTCTCTTTAGCATAACCCAACAGTGTGACACCAATCACACTACCGTTACTGTTTGCACACTCAGACATACTTCACTAGTGCTCTAGTTGACGATAATACCAGTAGCCCAGGCAAACCAGTTTAGATGCCGCGTAACTTTCTCTCTCTCTCTCCCTCTTTCACTTACTCACTCAATAGCTTCTTACTGCTGACACCATACATTCTCGTGACTCACAATCCTTTAATGCCAGACACACTATTTACTGGATTCACCCAAACCTATTGTGATGTGCCCTTAAAAACACACTTCATTTGCTTCAAATATTTTAAATTTTTCTTAAAAATTCATTAAATTAAATATATTAAATGATCAAGTTTTCTCTTTGTTTTTCAAATAATTAAAAATAAAAGTCATTTTAGAGCACATTGATATTCAAAAACCCAAAGTTTGACTTATATGGTTACCATAAGCTTTATTGATTTGATTACACTAATAAAAATTACATTAATTACCGTTCAAAACATATTTGAATCTAATTTTTTTGTTAATGTTTTATTGTAATCAAACTAGCAGTAGTGTATTGAATTTAAGTTTCTTGTTAAAAAGAGCTTGATTTAATAATTTAATTTATTTAATAAACTGAATTTCACCTTAAGAAAAAGTTGTTCTTTTATTTGTATTTGTAAATAAAATTTTTCTTTAAGATAAGAAATTGTTCAATGGTGCAATTTTACCCTAAACGAACATTTTGCTATATTTCAAACAATTTAATGTCAATCTGCGGCAATTTCTCAAACTAATGCAATTAGATTTTTTATTATTTTTCGTAAAAAAAATAAATTGGCTATCAATAGTTTAGGTCAATTAATTTTATGATATAATACCAATAATTAAAATAAATTGCCTCTCAATATGGTATGTGTGTGTATTGCCTTTTATCCCGTGTCTAGTCTTAACCTGATTATGCAAATGTATGGCACCAATCGTCGAATGGGCCATAAATATCAACACGCAAGTTTGGAAAGGCAGTCAAGCTTAAAACATCCACCGTCAAAAGGTTTATGTGTTTAAGCAATTAATTTAATTAGAAAAATGTGAGTTTGGGATATATATAGAGATATAAGCCAGACCTAAATAAAAAAAATAAAAAGAAATTTTTTTAGAAGTGCAAGTTCAATGAATTGAATGAAAATGGTTTATAAAACGAAATTCGGCGTCGACAAAGTTGATAAAAGCAGTAGGCCGTGTGTCAGAGGCTTAAATCAATTAAAATATTTTACTGTTTAGCTCAATTTATTTTAAAATTATCTTATTATATTTTTTTATTTTAACTAAAATTAATATTAAAGGCTAAACTTAATTCATTTTAACAAGAATGAAAAACTTTTAAAATTATTGCTTTATCACAATAATCAAAAATTTTTTTTGACTCACTGATTATTAGTTTTGATGTTATTTAAATTTTTTTACTTTAGTTTTATTTTCCTTTTAAGCATTTTTATTCATTTTGTGACTCTTTTTACTTTGGTATTTTAATGCTATACAAAATGAGCGTCCCAAAGTAAACCAAGCAGAGTTGTTTTATAGCCAATTTTCCAACCATCCGTTTTGTTGGTGGATGTTTGTTCTAATTACACAACTAAGCTTAAATTTATTATAAACATTACACTTAAACATACACATACACACACTATTACATAGAATGCTTGCAATGCAACACCTTGTCTGCTTTAGATACTTAAATTTTTTGAATATTTATATTAAACTAATTTTGACATTTAACCCAAAGCAATTTGTTTGTGTTTTATAATAATAAAATTATATACTTTTTCCATAAAAACTACAATTTGCACTTTAAGTTGAAATAATAAACTTTCTTTAGGTTAGGTTATATTTGTTTATGTTCTTGATATTAAGCTTACACTCTAAACCAGATTGGTTGTTTTATTATAATTTTACTTATATAGAGTTAAATATAAAATGAGGCAAGAAATAATTTATAAATGTAAAATTTTACCGCTATAACAAAACTTAAAACAATTAAATATTTGTAAATAAATACTCTAGTTGTAGTAAAGTTGTTTTAAGCGGCACTTTGATTTAGAGTATTTGTTTAGTATTGGTAGTGTTTATTTTAGTTATTAAATTATGAACAAAAAATCTTAATTAAATAAAATAAATTATGTATAGTAAATTATTAAATCATAATAATAACAACAAACAGCGTAAACTAAAATTTAATATAAGTAAAAAAAATTCAAAAAATTTTTCAAAAACACAAACTTACCATAAACAAATTGTGAAATCAAACCTCAAATGCACAAGTTCAATAGTAGTGTCAATAGTTGTGAGTGCTGGTGGTGTGATGTTTGTTCCATGTTCTCGTTTCTGGGTGAGTTTTTATGCCTACACACACACCACACATCGAAACACAAACACAGATACAAATATAGACATGCAGCTAGGATACTAGTTGGATTTATTTGGTCGTTGAGCATTGTCAAGATAATAAAGCAATATCCGCTCAGCGACTGTACGGGTAAACTGGACTGTTCTGGATTACGGTACTAGTAAAAAAGAACTAGACACTCTCATACTAACCGGACACTGAATGTTGGTAAGGAAAAAGTTTCCAATAGCAACTAGAGTGTTTTATCCGGTCAAACTGATATCCGGTCAATCAATTGTAATTTTTCTTACCTTGCAACAGATGAAATAAATATAAAGAACTTAAATTTTTAACATATTTGACAATTATTTGTTTATAAATATTTTTTAAATATAAAACATAAAAATTGAATATTTTATTTAGTAATAAAGATATCCCATTAGGATTTTTCTTATTAATTTTTTTTCAACATTCTTTTTTTACAAAAGCGCCATCTCTTATCCAATATGACAATTAATAATGTATTTTATTCCACTTGCTATTGGCTTGTTAGCCAGCTGCTATACGCGTTTTATTTATATTATTATTATAAAATTATTTTTAGAGAGTTTTTGAAATTTCATAATTTTTTCTTCATAAAATTCCATTATATAAATTAATGCATTACGTTAAATTTGTGGCGTTTTGCATTTAATTTGTACAATTATAAATTTATAATTTAATAAAAATGAATATATATATTAAAATACAAACCATGGTAAACACTAGATAGTTGATTACATTAAAATTAAGTTTTATTGACTATTTCGAAGCATATAATATTCACATTATACTAGTACGATCTATGCAAACATAAATTCGCTTTAAATTAATATACATTGGGATAATAAAAATAAAATTTATATATCCGTAAATTGCATTATGTTTTGCGTATTGTTTAAATAACGATATTAATTTATTTTAAATTCAGCATTTATGATAAGAAATTCTTATTCAAACTTTATTTAACAATTTCTTTGCTCAATGTTTTTGAAATGAATTTTGTGTACGCATAAAGATATTCCAAATTTATTAACTATATTCACTAATTGGATTTTGAACACATAAAATCAAATTGACTATTTCTGCAAATTGTATTACTTGTGTTTCCAAATTATAGATAATAAGACATATTATAATAGGATTCATTTAATTACGTTAAACTAATAATGCTTAATGCGTTTTAATGTAGAAAATATGATGTTTTATTCAAAAATTGTTTTTTTTGAAAAATTTTATAACTATATTTTTAATTTACAATATTTTTTGATTAATGAATATTTAGTTAGTAACTAAAAGATTAACTCCAATTCACTCTTATTTGATCTCATTGGCCGTGGGAACAAACACTGGCATGTTTTCTCAAGACAATTCAGGCTAATGATGAGGTGTCAGTGAGAGAAAAAAGTAGAAAGGTAAAAAGGAGAGGAAGATTTGGTTAACTATAATAAAGAAAATAAAGTAATAAAGTCAAGAGAGAGAGAGAGAGAGAGAGAGAGAGAGAGAGAGAGAAAGCAAGTAAGAGGAACAGAGAAGAGAAGCATAGATCACCAAAACTGTCTGGACATCAATGTGACACCAAAATGGAGTGAAGTTTGTCACCAATGTTAGTTGCTAACTTTAGTAGATAGTGACACCAAGAAGTGGTCAGTGGGAATATCTAGAAATACCTAAAAGTGTTGAATCGCGATAATAGTGCTTAAATAGAGTGACAGTGAGAGAAGAATCGTCGAAGCATAAAGATACGCTGTGCTTTGTGGTTGTTTAGGCTAAAATGTAGTGTTGTTGGGACAACAGTGAGAGTGAGAAAATAAATCAAAAGAGCTCCAAAAACCGACAAATTGAGAAACTGTGAGAAAGAAAAGCCAAATAACGAGAAAATGTGAGAGTAAAAAAGAGAAACTTATAAATCATCATATTTCTCTATATGATTTGAGATCTAACAAACCAGTTGAGTTTTGTTGTGTTCAGAGACATGTTCAGTGCTTTTGTGGGTAATTCTATTTTCAAGTTTTTATATTTATTTCATTTTTTATTGGGTCCATTTGAACAAAAGTTTTTTACATAACTTAATTTATATAATGATTTAATTAAAACATTTATTTTTTGTGAATATTTTCTTAAACTATCAATATTAATTTTAATTTTATGTTTATTCTAATATATTTACCATGTATGCAGAGTTTATATATCTGCTTTTAGCCATTTTGGCTAATAGTGCATTTGTTACCAGTTCTAAAAAACAAGTCTCGTTTAAGTTAAACTCATCAAATACAACCAACACTTTAAGAAAAAGATATGGCTGGACTATGCCTCTGCCACCAGTTCCAACAAGTTTTCAAATTCCCCATTTAGCGCATTCACCACCAATCATCCCTAGAATTGGTCCTCAATTTAAAAATATGGATCAATCAACTTCAATCATAGATGAAGTTACGCCTTTCATCAAACTTGCCAACTATCATAATCAACTTTTATTTTCTAACAAATATAATCAAAAAATTTACGTTCATCACGTCATTCCTAATAGGAAGCCTAAAAAGCCAAAGAGACCGAAGAAATTATATTACAGTAAACGTAAAACATATTACATGAAGCCTAGATACCAAGGTCCTGAGATGTATAATCAAGCACCGGTACTTGAAGCATTTCATCGTGACAACTATTATGCCTTACAAGAGTCAAATCCGCTACCAACTATCTGGGCAGTTAAGCCAACTCCACTCTGGTACTACCCAAGAAAAACTCAGAAAAGAAAGCCTAAAACAACAAAATTTCGATTCAAATCAAAGACTCAAACTCAAAGAAAGTTTAGACCGGAGTATTGGGCTTCTACCTCACATCGAGTTCATCACACTGCACCTTTGAAGAAAATAAAAGTCCGTCCTCTGCTTGATGATTACCATAATCGATTTTCAGCTCACAACTCCTATCAAGGATTGAAATATACTTATGCTAAACATAACACTCGCAATCGTTTTAAATCAATTAAATTTGCTAAAAATAATAATAAGAATTTATTGAATGGCAAGATTCACAAAATTAAACCAATAAATAGAAATATAAACATTTCATCTATTCAAGATCAAATCAAAGGTAAGTTTAAAATTGAGTTTGTTTAGAATTCAGTTTAGAGCATTATTAGATATTCTAATCTAAGCATAACAATTCACATATTGTTTAAATTAACCAAACAAATAATATAATATATACCAAACATAAATGTATTTAAATTATCTATTTTGATCAATTCAATGAATTTATTAAATTGTTTATTTTAATCAAAACATTTGGTAATCACAATAATATTTTAAAACTTATTTTTTACTAGCAGGTGGCAGCACTATTCATAAAGTACAACACCATCCTATTTGCTTCCATACTAACACAACTTCAACACGTAAACCAATTACTAGATACAAAAAATACTACAAGAAACCGAAGAATCGAAAAAGTGTAGTGAAGAAAACCTTCAACTCATCAATGTATCAACCAGAAATTCAACGGGTAAAATCACTAAATCAACCAAAAAAATCTTATCATAAAACATCCTTTACTGTAACGAAAACTCAAAGTTCTAACAATGTGTATTTAAAAACACCAACTTCAACTACTCCAACTTCAAATCTTGTTATAAAAACTACTACTACACCTGTTCCATTAAAAATCAAGCAAAAACATTTCTGTCAAAACAAAGCTTCTGGTTACTATGCTGATTTGGATAATGACTGTGAAGTATGTAAATTATTTAAAAATAATCATTTTTTTATAAATTATTATTATTTATTTTAGTGGTATTTTATTTGCGGTCCAAGTGATTTTCAGCACTTCAGCTGTCCAAGCAAAACTCGGTTTAACCAAAGTAAGATAATAATTTTTAAAAAATATTTTGTTAACCTTACTTATTTTTATCTTTTATAAAATCTAGAAACTTTGGTGTGCCAGTGGTCTGACACAGTGCAATGTGGATGAACATAAATTATTTTTAATGCATATTTTGCCAAAATGTAAAATTTTTGCCATTTTAACTAATTAATAAAATAATATGTAAAATAACAATTTAAAAATTTGGTTATTAATAAATTGTTTTCTAAAAATTACTTTGGTAAATAAAGATAAAAATTGTGAATTATAGTTTTATACTTTGAAAATGGGTTACAAATATTTCATTAATAAAAATATAACAATTGTAAAGTAACTGTAAGAAGGATGTTACTTTGAATGTATTATCAAATCCTAATAGTGCTTGTGATAGAACAAATTGAATTGTTTTTTTTGTTGACAGAGATATGCCTAAATGTGCCTAGCAAGCCAAATCGTCATTTGAAGCATGATACGAACGGTTTTACCACTTGATAGCAACAGCACTCTTCCTCATCATCTTCAAATGTTTGGGTACAATATTGGCATTTTACTTCTAATAAACTAAACAATGTGATAAATATGCCTACTTGGTGAGTATATAATTCAAACAAATTTTTATGCATCTGTGTTGTAGAAGCCAAACTTTACTTGAAGGAAGTGCTTTTGTTTAGTAATTCACTAAAAACATCCTTTGGTTCATTTACATTGAATGTTGGCAATGTAATAGTTTGGAATAGTTTAAATAATTGATATACATGTATTGATTATATATATATAATATATGTCGTTTTTCAATGTTTATTTTAATAAATAAATTTTATTGATAAAGTATAAATTAAATTTATAAAACAATCATTAATTATATTAAAGATACTATTTTATAACCAAAAGCTTACATATAAAATCAAAACATGTTACGTTACTCGAGGTACATCAAAACACTAAATGGTAAACTTCATTACTCACCGATGCCAGTGCCAACGCGACAAGAGATTCTTGGATTGTGGTGCAGCTTGGTTGGTGGAACATTTCTGGTAACTGCTGGATTTTGGACTAGTTTCAACTACTTCTTTCAACAAAACCCTCAATTAAATAACAAGTAAGTGAAAATTAGCATTTAATATGTTTTCTAGTGTTATATAAAAAACATTTTTACCATACACAACAAACTTAAAACACGACTTACTTGTGATTTAAAAATTAAGTTATGTAAAAAAAATATTTTTTGTTTTTAAAATATTATTATAACAAAATTTAAAATTTTAAAAATTTAGATTTTTCCAATTTTAGCATGATATTATTCTTTACTAAAATCTAAACTACACTGTACCCGCAAATAAACTTCTTTTAAGAATTATATTTTTATTTTTATTTGAAAATTTAAATAACTAACATAATTTATTATTTTTAGAAACACTAAATCGGATGATCTCATCATTGATTACTGGATTTGATTGTTAAAATGTCTTCACTTATGAACACATGAAAATATCAATTCAACAAAAATCAACAAAAATTATTAAGATTCAAATTTAATTTGTATTAAACAATTTTTATTCAATAATTTCTGTACAATAAATAACAAAAAGTTAAACAAGTTTAGATTTAAAATACTTTAATGAATTTTATTTATTGAATAAAACAAATGAATTTATCACAAGATGGCGCTAGTAAAGACAACTGAAAACTGTTTCGAATGCTGTCCACAATCTTTACTTTAATATTTTTCTATTTTAATTTAATAAAATTAACTTAAATTTTTGTTAAATTTAAAATTAAAAACTTGAACAATAAATTCGAAATTTCATTTTTAACAAATTAATTTTTATTATAATTAGATTAACTAAACCGTTTATTAACTGTTTATCACAATATTTCAAAAAAATATTGTTGAATTCAAAATTGCATTAAATGATTAATTTGAACAAAATGTTTGTAAATTTTCAAAAAATCCAACATTTTTGTGTGTTAATTCCAACATTAAAACGCAATTTCAAACAAGAAGTACACTGTTAACTTTTCCTGAGTGGAGTAATAAGCTTTTATTGCTCAATTGTTTCAATTTTCTTGCACACACACATAATCAAAAGAACAGTTTTTACGTAAAACTCTACTGAATTAAGTATGAGTTTGAGGTAAATGTGTGTTCGTTGCTTGCCAAAAGTGTGTATATATCATGAATCGTGTTGGTGACATTTACTAATGACTGCAAATTCGTTGCAAACGTCTAATCGAAGTAATTGCTCTGCGTTAATGTTGTTATAGTCGTTGTAGTGACATCGTTCACTGATGAATACAATCCAGTCGTAAGTGTAGAGTGACCATTAGTCTCACTGAGTGATGGGTGGGCACAAGAAGGAAATCAACACGTGTTCTAAACGAGCCTCTTTTGCCGCTTTTCTCTCCCATTCTATCTCTCTCACTCCCACTCTCACTCTCTCTCTCTCTCTCTTTCTCTCATTCTCTCTCTCCCCATCAACACGTAAATTTGGAGCTATTTTACCTTCCTGTGCGATTTTCCGTTTCTAAACGAATACACATTTTGGCAACACAGGAAACTCACTCTCACCTGTCATCTTTTGTGTCATATTATATTCGAAAGTTCTAATTTAACACTCATTTTGTCTGTGCTATGTGTAATGACAAGTTTTGAGTAAAACAAAGGTGTCGGACAGTTTTTTAAGTATTAATTGAAATCTTATTTTGTTCTCTCTTAAAACTATAAATTAAAATCTTGTTATAAACATCAAAACGGAAATTAGGTTTAAGTCTTTATTTTTAATAATAATAATAATAATAATAATAATAATTTGATTACAATGCGGTCACAGTCACACTGTTACTGTCATCATTAACAACACACACATATATATAAGCTATTTAACCAAATTGAGTAGCAGCTGGTTTTGTTTTGAATAATTTTAAACATAAGCGTTGATGTTCGTGCATTTAATTTAGTTTTAATTAATTTTTTTAAAAATTTATGTTTTTATTAAATTTAAATTAATGTTTTTTATTAATGCGTAAACAAATTGATTTTGTAAATTTATTAAAAGAAATTACCTATCATAATAACATGGTAGTTGAGATTTGCATAGTAATTGTGTTCGACAATTTAAATTTAAATTTCATAATATTTTATTATTTAAATTAAAATATTAAATAATGTTTAAATTTTTTTATTACAACCATGCATATATATTTATAGTAAAGTTGTAGTAACAAGCCAAGTAAAATAGATTACTTTTGTTATTATCAAACATTAGTTTTTCATTAATGTCTGCGAAGATTTTAAAATAATTATATTTCTAATTATTATTAAGAATAATAAATCATAGTATATAAAATGGTGTGTGCAGGGCAATTTGAAGCAGATGTCAAACAACAGATGCGGCAGATGCCACTCAATGGAAGGCGGGAAAGTAAAGGTAAAGAGAAAGTAAGAGAGAGAGAGAGAGAGAGAGATTTGTTGCTTCCTTGAGATATTTAGATTGAAGATCCATTCGGGTTCTTGTGTTGTCACACAGGCCAAAGGTAAAAGTGACAGTATTATAGAAAGAGAGAGAGAAAGAGAGAAAGAGAGAGAGAGAGATGAGAGAAAGTCGACGGCCGCGGTCGTGTCGCACAAGCGATTAGTTGGCGCACCGAGTGGGCCAGTTGCATCACGAAACCGAAAGAGAGAGAGAGAGAGAGAAAGATGCCACCACTGAGAAGTGGAGTGATCTCTACCAAACAAAAAAGTGAACTACTTAACAGTGAGAGAAAGAGAGAGAGAGAAAGAGAGAACAAGAAAGAGGGAGAGAGAGTTACAAATTGGACAGTGGTCAGCTAGGTGGACATCTTCAAAAGGGAGAGAGAGAGATGTATACGCTTGACACTGAGTTATCATTAACGCCACTTGCCGGTGCCACTTATGCTAATGTGCCCTGTGCTACTGGGGCCATTCTCTCTCTCTCTCTCTCTCTCTCTCTCTCTCTCTCTCTCTCTCTCTCTCT